>JAGFPH010002194.1:174221-194209 GCA_018207615.1 Philaenus spumarius
AAATTTTACCATCCAAGCCCTTAACTTCTTCAAAGGTGCACGATAAAATATTATTTAGGCTCTGCCAAGTTCTGTAAACGTGTTATATTTAATCAGTAAAAACCACGCCGGGAGTTCTGTTGCTCTCGTCTGCTTGTATCGTTTGACCTCGTCAGGAACCACCCTCAATCCCCCCCCCCCCCAATGTCGCATTGCACGTGCGGTAATTTTAATTACAGCCTCGCTCGTATTTTCTCCAATTACTTTAAAAATCACTACATAACCGTAATGTCAGAGACATTTTGTAGATTGCGAAATTCAATTTTATAATTGAACAATAATATATATTAAAGGAAACAATTTTATATATAATATATTCATTACTATAGCGATTGTACACCCGGCTACTCCTGTTAAAATAAAAATCCAAGTTTTATAAATCATGAATTTTTACTGGAAACTTATTGACTAAACAAAAGTAAATATTAAAATTTCCGTCACTATTTCGTGATGATTGACACCTTCTAATGTAAATTTTCAGTATGTGGGCCTACAACAGTTGTGTATTTTTTGTATGGGTTAACTTAAATCTATATTTTTATATTGAATACAGATCCTATAGCCCAGGTCACTTAGAAGTCAATTCTTAAAACATTTCTACAAGTTTTATCTGAATAAAATAAGTTATGTTTTAGCTAAACCTTTACAAACAAATGTAAAATAAATTATCAAAGTAGAAGCTATACCACATATAATACAGACAATTTGTTCTCAAAAAAAAAAACCCTAGCGGGAAATTTTTAGGGTAGTTTTGATTTCTTCCATTCTATATGGTTTTTGGGGTGCTGAATCCGAATCTGAGGTTTGCCTACAAAATTTCGTGACGCAACATTGAAAAATGACAAAAAAGTAAAAAATCTCATTTTTTTGCGGATTTTCTGTTATAACTCGAAAACTATCAAACTCTTCTCAAATAACCTTCAAAATAAAAGAACATAAAATTTCCTACAAATTTTACAGTTTTGGTTTTCTTCTCCGACGGACCATTCTGGCTCAAGCGCTAGTTGAAAATTGTCGTATTTCAGCTGTCTCCGCAAAACGTAACTTTTTCACTCCAAACTCAAATTTATTATTAAAAACTATAATAATTTGTCTCCTCCTTTTAAGTTGAATACAATGTAGACTGATTTCAACTGTCCTGCAATCTCCTACAGTAAAACAAATATTAATTATACTAAACAAAATATTAATATACCACGGTTTAAAAACTTACTAAAACAAATTTCTCCTACTCCCCATACAGATTCCTTACAGATTGTTCTGAAAATTTGTGATTGTGAATTTTTAATAGCTATTCAAATACTTTTAAGGTTAAAAATGAAAAAGTGGGACGCTTGCAATAGATAATTGATGCATGAATTCACTAACAATTCTATTTACTGCAAATGATACGAACTGATGGGTTAGTTTTCTTACACTCCTTACTATTGTCTATTGCATGCGTCCCATGTTTTTAATCTTACAAGTATTTTCAAAGCTATTAAAAATTCAGAATCACTAATTTTCAGGACAAACTTTATGGGGTTATAAATCTGTATGGCTAAGAGAAACTATTTTATACCTTTTAATCCGTTTTAAAAACTTGGTATGTTAAACATTTTGTTATTTCAATAATATTTTCTGCTTTTTAGAAAACATTTAATAATTTTTCAAGATTGTCTTTTTAATTTAAATTTTTATGTAACAAAATATGTATACCTAATTTCCGACTTTAAACTGAACATTGTTATAAGTAATTTTTTAAACAAATGCCTGTACCTTCACATGTTTGATCTAAATAAGGTAGGCCTATATGCAGAGAACTGGAGGAAATTCACTAATTGACAGCCTTTGATAATAAACTAAATTTTTGGAGTAAAAAGTGGGGGTTTGGGGAAACAGCCTAAATACGCCAATTTTCAATTATTCGAATTTATAAGTGTAATCACGAGAGTTATAAACTCGATCGCGGAAACAGGCCGTGACCCTAAAAAATCAACCCGCAACCCCGTCTTTGGAAACCCCTGGTTTAGACTTATATACTACTAAATCGTCTTCATTTTCTCGTAAAATTTTTACATTTTTATATATTTAACTATGAATAGTTTGAACCACCACCATTTTGAAACTGATGTTGCAGAAAAATAAAATTTTAGCTCATTCGTGCTATAAACATGCGTGTTGAACTTCATAAATTTATCTTAAACCGTTCTTCAGATAATATTTTTTTCAAAAACACTGACAGTCAATTTCTAAACTAAGAAAGATAGGACACATGATGCATTGTATTATTTGTTTTGGTAAAGTTACGTTAAATGTTTTGAGACACTGTTTTACACCAAAACTCCTTCGTCTTTCATTCTTTCACTCATCAACTTTGAAATCATTCTCATCGATTCAATTTAGCATAATATTCGTCTTAGTAACACTTCTCAAATCTCCAAAATAACTACAACTTTGCAGCCTACTAAAATGGTTTTGATTTTAGCTGTGCGAAACGTTTATTGATGAGTGGAAATTTCCAACGTATTGTTTCATTCTACCAAACATAACAAGCATCTCAAAACTTTTGACGTGTATCTTGAAATTGTTTCAGTGTGATAAATGATTGTAAGAAACGAAGAGATCCACTTCAGATAGAAAACGTTAGAAAACTGATAACCGGGTTTGTTTGGTCGTTAGATACCCATTAATCATTAATCCACGGACATATAATATATCAAAGCAACGTTTGTGTCGAGTGTTTATAAGCCTATACGGTAATGAAATAACACTTTGTGAACGCACAGATTAAAGATAATCTTTAACACTTATCTTCACAGGTTGGCATCGTTGTATCTGTCCGCCTGTCCGTGTTACAGCCACTTTGTAGAGTTCAATGTACTAAAATTGTAAATATTTGAGAAAGCAATTGAACAACTTTTCTTTTTTTTTTAATAAAGCTTTTACAGCTAAGGCTTCACATAATCATTTTATACAGGGTGATTTAGAATGTCTGGGAAGCTCATTCTATAGCTAATAGCTAAAAATAAGAAAAAAAAGTTCGTATAAACATAGGCCCGACAGCTTTGAGGGGCCCTGGGCGATAAGATATAGCGGGCCCTCTTACAGCCGGTCTGGGGAGTGTTGGGGGTGGGGGTATGGAATACCCCCAGGGTAGGAAATTTTTTGAAAATTTCATACTCTTAACTCACTTTTTACGCTGTTTCAGCTCATATCAAACGAACGCAGTTACCATGATTTAGGAAAATACTTCCTTTATCAGGCCCAATTAATTCAAACTGAACACATATAAAAATAAAAGAGAAATATTGTTTTGTTGTATAAAAACAACTGCAGGTTACTCAAACAGAATTTAATAACGTTACGTTAACTAATGCCGCATTTTAAGTCCGATTTGGTTCAAATTTGGTACACATGTTGGTTGTCTACGTCGCTCGGTCGAGTTCGTTAGCCAAAAAAATCCAACATTTGGAAGCACGTTTTTTGACCGGAAGTAACTATGCTTTGAGATTTTTCCTACGAGAGTGAATTTTTTTTTGAGTTTTTTTTCTACAAATATAAATGTAGGATGTTATTCTGCACATTTTGTTTTTATACGCCACCTTATAGCTCGCTTGGTTCCCTCAAAAACGATCAAAACGTAAAATACCATAATAGTACCCGGTTCAAAGCATGTGGTGGATTCTACCTTGGGTTTGGCGTGCGAAGCACGCATACGTTGTGTATTGAAAAAACTTCCAATTAGGGGGTTAACGTGCGAAGCACGCAATGCTTTGTGTATTGAAAATACTCCCAATATGCGGAATGGCGTGCAAAGCACGCAACGCACTATGTATTGAAAATACTCCCAATATACGGAATGGCGTGCGAAGCATTTTGCAGCTATTCAGCACCGTCGTGAATAGATATATTTTCCAAATTGTTGGTTGAAACCGTAAATCTTAGGCCTATAAACTTAATGTTGGAACTTAAACTTCAGCGGTTCAGCTGCGTGGTCAAATTATTCTTAAAATAACAACCAAGAGCTTTTTTAGGTTTGATTGACAAACTAAAAACAAACGCAAACAAAATTAACAAAAACTGCTTACTGTATTTCAATTCAAACATATTGTAAATAAAACAGCTGATTTGTATAAAAAACAGTTTTAGGTCAGGCCTACAATGAACCAACGGCGTATATTTGCAACCAACTTGGCATATTTAGAATCAGGTGGCCTAACTATTCTTCACAACTAACAGGTTTTTTAGATTATGTAAACGAAAACAAAAGGCTTACTGTATTACAAGTCTAACGTCTGGTGTTACATATTGTATTGTTTCCTTCAGTTGGATTATCAAAATTTCTTCGAAATGTTGATTATTGATTATTCAAATATTAATGGAGAAATAAAAACGCGTGCCCCAATTCTAACAATTGGGAACGGTCGTGTCTTTTTCTATCTCTGTCTTACATTAGCTATGTATAGGTCTCCACTCGATCGTCACTTTCTTGAAAATTCAGTGTAGGCCTATACAATAATCTGTTTGCATTGGCTTCGCCATGAGTGAGCGAAGCGAGCAGGGTAATTACATTTACAGTGTTTATATAGGCTATATATTTATAAATAATACCTTAGAAATTATTAAGGTGTTTAAACACGTTTCTCTTCCTTTTAAGTACAGAATAACCTCAATTGTCAGCCTATTTATTTAAGCATATTACAAAATGCATTGTTTCAACTGAATAATTTATTTGTAAATCGTTTGCTGCCTCGATTTTTAAATATTGAAATTAAAACGCAAAACACCTTTATCCGCCTTGTAAACTTTCCTGCTCATGGTGGCAGTGATGAGAAGATTGTTTGTTAGTAATATTTTGGTAGAAGTAGACCAGTACTGTATGTAGACAAGTTTAAACATGTTGACCAGAGTAGAATAGGCATTGTGATGCAGTTGAAATGATTCGTACGTTTGTTGTAGTCACTTTAGTTCCACCCTGTTTAAAACCGTACGAATAAAATAACATTATTGTAGATATAATTTTGTATTCTCTCCCACTACCGCTTAAAATAAACTGTGTAAATCCTTAAAATTAATAAAACACCTGATTCGTTTACAAATAAATCTTCATCGGGCTTTTTGAGGATGGCCTTAGTCGAAACTTACTGCAAAAATGTGTACCTACTTTACTCACAACTAAATTTGGTTATACTCTTCATTAATAATATTTTGTTTTGTTTTATGTATAGGTTGACAGGATAAATCAAGAAAAACAATATTGCGTTAAATTATGTAAATCTATAGTCTGTACATTTTTTGTAAAAGCTCACCCCGACTAAAAATACAATATAATCCAGATTAAACATAGTTGAAACCTTTCTTTATGATTTTGTTGGCTATTTTAAACTTAAACAAAACATTCAACTTATTATAATATTTTGTTACTTAAATGTAGAGGATATTTGATATAGTTAACAAAACTAAAATTCGAAATTTGTTTAAATTTGTGTTGGCAATAACGAGTACAATTACCTAATTGTAATTGAATATACAGGGTGATTCAAAACTATGTGGCAATGTATTAGAAGCTCATTCTATAACTAAAAATAAACGGTATCAGTTAACTGACACAAACTTTCTCCCAACTTACTGTAGTCAAAATAATATTGTTTTTAATCATTTTATTTACTACTTTTTAGAACAAAACAAAAAAATTATTTTCTACCTACGTCAATCGTATAAAAAAGTTATTGTCCCAGGCGGGATTCGATCGCGCGACCTTTGAATTACTGGCCGTCCTCGCTACCGTTGTGCTACCCCGTGCGGCCGTCGCCGTGATGCTAGATTGACAACATAAACTTGTTTATTTTTTAACATTTCCCCATAATTATGAAACGCCGAAGTTTTGATAAAAGCGGGTGGTGTCATTTTGTTTGGCATCTTAAGCACTATAAATACTGAAAATTTGATCAAAATCGTTAGAGCCGTTTTTGAGAAATTTGCATTTTTGTCGTTTTTTATTGGTTTTTTGGGGTAAATTACCCTTAAAAATTAAAAATTCCAAAAAATGAAAAAAACGCCTGGAGATATTAGGGTTTGGTACCTACATACCAAATTTCGTGAAAATCGGACCAATAGTGTCGTGTATACATACTGACACACTGACAGACAGACACCACGTTAAAAACACTTTTTTGGGTTCAGGGAGCACCAAAACAAAAATTCCACTAAAAATATTTTTGGGTTCAGGGAGCACCAACACAGATAATTGCACTAAACAATTTTTTGGGGTTCTGGGAGCACCAAAACAGATAATTCAACTGAAAATTCAAATTCGAACATTTTTACGAAAACAATACTTTCTCCATATACTACGTATAGGGTGGAGAAAGTAATAAGAAAAAAGTTAATAAAAACATGGACACGAAAACGCTTCGTTTTCCAGATATCCTCCAATTCATTTTGTTTTTTTACACAATAATTCATATCTAGAGAACGATTTGACTGATTGAGTTCAAACTTGGCATGAAGTTTAACCTAACAATTATCTATCTCAAGAAACATAATTGGTTCTATCCAATTATGCGTTTCAAAATGGCGGCTGTTTCAAAATTTCAAACCTAAATTTCTCAAAAGCCGTACATTGTAACACCTTTTTGTAGCCCTTTTGATTCCCTATCGGATGGTCTAACTGTCAAAACAATCGGATGAAGGGTAATAGCTAAGTTAAAGATAATGACAGCAAATGTGCATACAATATTGCTGTTTACTGTGTTGGTATAGGATGCCGGGTTGAACAAACCAATTATTACACGTAACTTAACTATTATCCTTCATCCGATTGTTTTGACAGTTACACCATCCGGTAGGGAATCGAAAGGGCTACAAAAAAGGTGTTTTGACATTGTTTTGTTAAAACGTACGGTTTTTGAGTAATTTAGGTTTGGAATTTTCAAACAGCCGCCATTTTGAAACGCATGATTTGATAGAATCGATTATTTTTCTTGAGATAGGGCACTGTTAGGTTAAACATCATGCCAAGTTTGAACTGAATCAGTCGAACAGTAATATAGATATGAATTATTTTATTAAAAAAATGGCGGATATCTGGAAAAGGAAGCGTTTTCGGGCCTATATTTATAGGAACTTTTTCGTTATTTTTAGCTAAAAAATGATTTACCGATACATTGCCACATCGTTCTGAATATTTATTCAAAATTTGTTCACTAAAGCTAAAAATAAATCTGTTCTGACAATTGTTTATTGTGTCTGAAAGAAATCTAAGTAAATTCTAATTTAAATTTGATACCTTGCAAGCCGAAAAAAGACCAAATTTTGCAAAGAACATTTAATACAGATGAGCAACTCTACCAGATGGACTGATTGTAATTAATTATTTCTTGTAAAGTGAAGGGCGCAAAGAATACCTACCTGAAAACATCACTTTATTAACTTTAATTTTCATCATACAAAATAGCTTTTGAAATATCCATCATATTGTTTATCAAAATGAACATTTTATCGAAATTATACTGGCCTAATCCTGGGAAATTTTTAATAAATCTGTTCATATGTGTATACAACTTTGAGTCGCCTGCTCTAGTAACACCAAAATTAATAATCAGATAACTTGTGTTTAGCAAAGATCTGCACATTTAAGCAATAGTAAAAAATGCCTAAAATGTTTTAATTTATTTCTAAATTTTGAGACTGCATACAATTATTTCATAAGAGTGAGGGTATTTAGCCAGCATTGCACCAAGAACACGATGGATGTTTTTTCTCGAAATCACTTTTGCGATGAAAACTTTAATACATTTTCCAAGAGTTTATTTTAGATTGTGGCACATTTTTCTATAGGGCTGGCCCAGTGAATGCTTGTACTTAGTGTATCGCAATTTTCCCATAAATTATTCGTAAAAATTGCTATAAATTGTATTAAATACAATTGTAAACGCCGAATTTTAAGTTAAGGATTTTGAAGACGTATGACATGAGATGCTCAGTGTGTGGCAGATGGGGCTTGTAGATCAACAGCTTCCTCGTTGACACTGACGTTTTGCCAAAACAATGTCTAAGTATTTTCTCCATGTCCATGATAATAATTTCCCATCAAAATATTAACGTCTTAATATTAATGCAAAATGTTTTTATATTCCTCTGAACTTTGGTTTAAAACTGATACATTTATTTTTGTATCTAGGGTGCAAAGTTGAGTTTGTCGAGTGTGGCAAATTAAACTTTGCACCCGTGATACACACAACGATTTTCCTACAGCTACGTTTTAAATGAGTGTCTTAGTTTTAAAAAAGATCTGTTTTACAGAGAACAGTTACATAACTATCAAAATTTTCAAAACATAGACTACATCAGCTGTTTGCTTTGCGTACAGTGCGCAATGTAAACAGCTGGAGTGCGAAAAGTATTACTTTACCCCACGCCAGCTGTTTAGCCGAGGGGTAAAGTAAAACAAAGATTTATAGTTACTTGACGCTGAACACATTCAGTTTAGTTGGCGCACTGTTGTGAGTGTGCAAAAAGGCACTTTGTTATACAGCTGTATTCTTCGTGTTTTCACAAAAAAAAAAAATACTTTAACCCCAATTTTTCCATTCTAACCGATTTCATTCATTTTCACAAATTAATAGTTAACACTTATTCCACGCTTTCTTTCGATTATTTAAGTAACACATAAACACACTCGTACTAGGCCTAACCACAAACATTCATTCTTAAACCTGTTTGTCTACTTTTTTACACCAAATTTCCTTTTCTAATTGTTGTCATAATTTAATATTTAGGTTTTGCATGTCAGCTATATCAGCATGTTAATGTGATGGCTTTCGATGATTCGAGCTTTAATTAAAGTAATATTTAGGCTGCTTTAAAGTTTCTATTTTGGGTTATATCTGACCGATTGATGTTTATTATATATTATTATATTTAATTAATTAAATATTTGTGTACAGTTATATAGTTAATATAGTATTTAAAACTTTACAATTTCTATTTAAAACCTAAAAAATATTTCTCCTTCTGTTAGACATACCTGATTGAATTACAATTGCAAATTTGATGTTATTAATTTTACACAATATGTTGATAACTACTGAACTAAATATTTCTTTTAATATTAATGGTGATTAAATGCCTTGATTGTCACATTAAAACTAAGTAAACGTTTACACACATGTGCACTAAAAATGATATTTTTTTCATCAGCCGCATTTTTGTGTTAAAAAATAAAATCATACCTTTCCTAAAAACGAAAGCCAACTAGCGCAAAAACTATATTGGTTATACTGATAACAAATTATAACTACACCTTCAGAACATATTAGTCACAGAAAATCTACTAAAACTAGTGTGAACATAAAATTATGGTGCTTCAGCGCTTTCAAAACCTTAGTTTGATTCAAATATAGTTCTGTGAAAGATCAGCACGTTGTCACAACTTTTAGGAAACATTAGGTTTTAAAATAAAAGCTTAGTTATGGAATAACAATAAAGATTTCATAACAATAGTCACTTAAACATAAATAGCACAAGTATAATTCTGTATTGTAAACTCTAGCCAGTATTTTTTACAGTATAGGCTAATAATATAACTACAAAAACAGTTGATAAGTGAAAACATATGGTACTCACAACTGGTTTACTTTGTTTATGAATATTGTTAATCCATTGGCATGATTGAAAAGCAGATTTTCCTTGTGTATTTTCAGTAATATGTTTCAAAACCTTTAATAGTTATTTGTGTAACTAGTGTGCAAAGTTGAGTTTGTCGCACGGGATAAACTTGAGGGTGACAATTAAACTGTGCACCCGTAATACACGCAACCTTTTTCCTACAGCTACATTTAAATTATTGTTTTAGTTTTTTTTTCCATCTGTTTTACAGAGTTTAGTTCCACAACAAACAAAATTTCAAAACATATACTACATCAGTTGTTTATATTGCGCACAGTGATGTTTAACTAACATAAAAGATGGCCCTTTGCGTATAAAAAACTAATGTTTAAACCAATACGAAAAAAAGAACTACTTAACGTTATTAATAATACAATAATTGTAGACTTACCAACTCCATGTAATTTATCAAGATGATGAAATTTTGGATCATTATTAGGTTTATGTTTAATAATTCAAGTAATTACAGGAATTTTTCTTGCTATACATTATTCATCTAATGTAGAGATAGCATTTAATAGAATTAGTCATATCTGCCGAGATGTAAATTTTGGATGACTAATCCGAATTATACATGCAAATGGAGCATCATTATTTTTCATTTGTATATATATTTATACACATTGGACGAGGAATATACTACGGTTCATATAAATCTATTAAAACATGAATTATAGGAGTAATAATTATACTAACAGTTATAGCAACTGCATTTTTAGGATATGTTTTACCATGAGGTCAAATATCATTTTGAGGGGCAACAGTAATTACCAATTTATTATCAGCAATTCCTTATCTTGGAGAATCAATAGTAAAATGAATTTGAGGAGGATTTGCTGTTGATAATGCAACATTAACACAATTTTTTACCCTACATTTTTTGATACCATTTATTGTGTTAGTTATAAGAAGTTTACATATTTTTTTTTTTTTCATAAAAAAGGAGTGTGCATAAACGCATTTTATTAAACAGCTGCAGAAAAAATATATTAAAAAATAAAAATAACACTATTCTCACTCACATAAGTTTAATTATCAAACGCGTTACAACGACAAAGTCGTCATCCTCAGTGATACATGAGCTACTAGATCAGTTATAATCTGTCAGTTGTAGCTTATGTACCACTGAGGATGACGACTTTGTCGTTGAAACGCGTTTGATAATTAAACTTATGTGAGTGAGAATAGTGTTATTTTTATTTTTTAAACATAAATTCCTTTTCATCCGTCGAGCTCAAAGTGTATTTTATAAGTTTTGTATTATTAATTCAATAAATTAAATACAAGACATTCGAACGATAGGCTACCTAATTCTTTAAATTTTGGCAAATTTCGTCTAAAACAACTGTTTCTTTTTCTCATTAACTTCTTTTATTAAATTTTATAAATAAAGTATCTTAATTAATTTCTACGTCGACATTTTTCTTAGGTACTAATGTATTATAGATTTCCGTACGTTTGGATATGATTTGAGTTTTTATTAAAACAGAAAGAAACAGTATAGAAAAGATGAACAGAGGTAAAATCTCACTAACATCGCTGACACGCATATAATCTATCCTTGTAGCCAGAAAGAACAGTTTACATTAATTCTGTTCTCTAATAAAATATCGCAATTCATATTGACATTTAAAATTGCATTAAATGGACCCGTAATATGTCTGCTTAAGTCAAACAAATATTTAAATTAACCCAGTATGTAAACATTATTTTTTAATTTAGCCTCATATTTTATACTGACTGGTATAATGTTTAACAATTTTATAAAACCACCACAGTTAGTTGTAATGTTACCCTTATGACAAACTATAAGAATAAATATCTGCAAATGTTTTAGACCTTTCAAATTTTACTGAAGTTTCCTTGCACTTGAGTACTGCATAATTGTTGAATTTGTAACGAAATAAATAAAAAACTGAAATTTTAATGGGTGTTACACTGAAAATAGTTAACAATTACAAATTTGTTTGATTTTTTTTATAATTTTGTTTACATGTCTTACTGCACATCACCTGTATTTTTTCCAGGACAGTGGTTTTTTTTTAGAAAGCTCACTCTTTTTAGAACTTCAACTTTTTTATTGGAAGTTTCACTGTGAAGTTTTTGCTGGTAGATGTAGGACTTGAATTTTTTAATAATATAGAGGGAATTGAATGACCTATGTGATAAATAAGCATTTTAAACTTTAATTACAAGCTTTATACTAGTTAAACTTTACTTCAATCACATTCTCCCAAAAGTTTTCAATTTTCGTGTTTTTTTTTACAAAAATTGATATTTCTTAAATTTTTACCACGTATACTGCCGTTGCTTTTCTTCATATTTAGATAGATTTATGTTTGTCAGTAGCCTAGAAACAGAACAGAAATTGGTACAAAAAAGCAAAATAAAAAATGCATTTTAAAGTTGCCTCATACAAAAACTACACATTTCACCACCATAAATCTAACTAAATTTAAAAAAGACATATTCTTTACAACAACAAACATAAAAAAATCCATCAAGTACTTTTTAATGAATATCAATTTCAAATACCTCGAAATTTAGGAGAATTATTGGCATTTTAATTTTAAAAAAAATTAGTTTTATATTTTTGTATTTTTGTACACTATCCTTTATATAAAATTTTACAACAAACCTATACAGTGCACATTTTTTAAAAAAATACCCTTTTCAGTGTAACAACCACTTAAAACAACGCCTACAACGACCAAAAATTAAAACCTTGAAATATATTGTAATCACCAAAATGTCCCTTTGATATAATAAAACTCAAATTTTTCGTCGGTTTAATATTCATATCAGAATTTCTTTTCAAATTATATTCGCCTAATATTTATAGATTGAAACTTTCAAACCACACAGTTCAATATTCCTTCAACATTTCAACGAAACAATCAAGATTACACAATATGAAGTGCGCTGATACCGGCACCATCCATAACTGCACCATCGAAATAATTGATTAGCCCAAACTGAAATCCCACGTATCTTATCTTGGACACTTTTAGCATAAAATCATCAATGAAAGACATCCAGTGTTATTCTGTTCAGTTCGTGGAGCAGGAAAATGTTAAGTTTGCTCAAACACCCACGTCGGTTATTAACATTGTGTTTAGTGTTTATTACGTTAGTTTTGGTGAATTTCAAGTGTGATAAAAAGCGAGTGGTTTGTGAAAAAGAGAAAACAGTGCCGTTGTGGGAAGTTGATTTGGATTTTACAAATTTCGACAACGAATTGGGCACGTCCGACGGCCGTTACGTAGTGCCCAATTATGTTCATTTCATCCAGTTCGGCGACCCTGAGTTAACGTTCCCGCAGGCTGTGTGCATTCTATCGGCGTTGAAACACCAACGTCCTGAGAAACTCTTCATCCACACCGATCTGGACGGTTTCAAGGGTAAATACTGGGACGTTCTGATCAACACACGAGGGTTTAAAGAAGTACTGATCGTAGAAAAGATAAAAATGCCGACCGAAATTTTCAACCAATCTCTACAGAAAGAATGGGCCGTCTACCACGGAGGAGATATTACCAGAATGGAGGTGCTTATGAAATACGGCGGTATTTATCTGGACACCGATTCGTACGTCGTACGCAGTTTGAACGATCTACGACGTTACGAATGCACCTTGGGCTGGAGACGCGGAAAACTCATGGGCAATCAAATAGTGCTCGCTCATAGGAACTCACGTTTTCTAAAACTGTGGTACGAATCTTACCGCGGCAATTACAACCCCAAGAAATGGTATTTCAACACGGGAAGATACCCTTCCCGTAACATTTTACAAAAGATGCCGTACCTGGTCCACAGAGTGGAGAAACTTTTGGGCATCTACGGTATACGGACTGCGGTGTATACGACCAAATTCACAGAATGGAGGGACTATTACGGGTTTCATTTGATGGTGAACCGTCTCGACAATTTGAAAAATGTTTCGAAAACTGCGACGTATCCTGTTAAATTTGACGACGTGAATGTGCTCCAGTATCCTGTGGGATTTAGGAGTCTGTGCCTGGATGTGTATCCCTTCCCTGAAGATGTTGTGAAGAACTTGAAATCGTCATAATTACTGTGTAAACTTTAAAATGAATCTCAATAAATCGTTAGTTTTTACTAATACTGAAAGTGATTAAATCTTTTTTTATGTGACTATTTTAACATTTAATAACACAATCTGAAGAGATTAATGGTGATACCTTCGCTGATTTTGCAGAGGCACTATGTAAGCTAGAATTAGTTACTTATTTTGTGATATTCCACACCATGATGTTTGTTACATAAGAAAGAACCAATCGTAGAGAAATTAATGTATGCTACTGGCAAGAAAGTTCTTGGTAAAACTCCAAGTTTCTGAAAGCTCACAATATTTATAAAAGTCTACAAATATATTTCGAACCTTACCAATTATTGTTACACGGTTTCGCCATGTATGGCATAAAATAACTCAGACTTTTAAAGCAAACAACTTATTTATGACAGTAAACTGTTACTTGGCTAACACAATGTACCCAAGTTTACGTTTACTGTTAATAATGGATGGAGAGAAAACGGTAGAGAGCAAGAGTGAGATAGGAAGCGAGAAATATAGTGAAACAGAAAGCCAGCTCAAAAGACTTGTGTTCTTAAAATCAAAATAATCAAACAATAGATACATTAAAACTTTCTAAAATTCTAAAGAAACATAGTTTAATTGCAAAGAAGTAATAAAACAAAATTCTATTGAAACTTAATTTAACTGCAAGGAATAATTATTAATGAAACAAAATTTTAAAGAACTTAGTTTGTTTTAAAGAATTTATAAAACAAATTTCTAAAGAAACTTAGCTTGGTTGCAAAGTATTAATAAAACAAAATTATAAAGAAACTTTATTTGCAAAAACTTAATAAAACAAAACTCTAAAGAAACTTAGTTTAATTGCAAAGAATTAATAAAACAATATTCTAAAGTAACTTAGTTTAGTTGCAAAGAATTAATAAAACAATATTCTAAAGAAAAGGAAAAATCACAGATTATCATATTTATAATAGGTAAATCACAATTTGTATAAATAAAATAACTGTTATTACTATCGATAAAACGTATTCATAATAATTATAATTTCTTTATTACTATAAATTCTTCTATATCTACTCCTATTATATTTTATTAAATTTTAAAGTAAATAGAAAATACACCAGTAAAAGTAAATAAAAATTCAGGCATTAAAATTGCTTGAATATTACAAGTATCAGAAAAGTATACTGCAGTGAGATTATCAAATGTTTTCTGTGAAAGCTGTTGAAATATCTTTTATACTTATGTTTACGTTATAGTAAAAAACAAATTACAAAGCCTTACTATAATTACTTAATAATTGCACTTTGACATTTTATTTTACATTGGTGATATTTGAGACAGTATATATTTAACGAGTCAGTTAAATATATTTGCTTCTATTTAGGTTTTCAAACGTTTTTTTAAGAAGAGAGAAGTTTTTTTCATACAGTTAGAAAAATTGTAAATGCTAACCAGTTTGTACATTGTTTGTTTTTATTCAATTATTTTTTAAGACCTTTATTTGGTCAGTATTTGGAATTATAGACGTACAATGTAAAATGTATAATTTAAATGGTGGTAGCAATTTAAACCACATAGCACAACTTCTTAATATTTTTAAAATGTCTTCTTCAAAAGTAACGGTAGAGGTGAACTTTTTAAATTTTAAAACATGGCGTAATCAATGTATTATGTTAAAATAATTTATTTAACGTTATTTCAACTTAATAATTGGTCGATTTGTCATTATTAGCCAATTTCCATAGGAAAGATGAGATATTGCAGACACTCTTATGGTGAGACCTAAGGTCGGGAGTGGAAAATGAGCACCAATCATGGCCCCCAGAACAATGTAATTGAAAATTGTATATATATACGTGTTCGCCCTCTAACGGGCGCATTTTACGTCTGATTTGGCACACACGTTGTTGGGTACACAAGTCTCTCGCACGAGTTCATTAGAAAAAATCCAATAACAGGAAGCACGGTTTTTGACCGGAATTAAAGACTTTTTTTAGATTTATCTTACTAGAATTAAAATTGTTTTGTGTTTTATATTAAAAAATACATATATATGTATATGAGATTATTCTGCACATTTTCTTTTTTACATGACCTTATAGCCCGTTTGGTTCCCCCAAAACTTAAAATACCATACAATTAACCGGTTCAAATCCACGTTTGGGCTGCTTCTAATCCAAGGCCGACGGCCGGGACAAAAACAAGCGAAGCGAAGCAGTCTTTAAACCGAGGCCACAAGGCCGGGGTGCAAATTCGCAAACCTCTTGAGCCGGGGATTGAGGCTGAGGGGCAAACAAATTCTACCACTGTAATACAATTCGTACACGGAGGCAGCTATTGAGCGCATTCGTGTACAGTTCCCAAATAGTTGGTTGAAACCCTAAAACATATAAATTTAATTTTTGAAATTCGCTCAACTCGCGTCAGCGGTTCAGCTGCGTGATCGAATATTATTAAGTAATTTGTAAACTTAATTTGTGCAAAGGGAACTTAATTGTGCACCATAATCTAAATAATATTGATCTTCTAAGAATGTACTTATTCTTTTAATGCTACATTATTAGTGGCTACATTTTTTATTTAAATGCCTATTATCTCCTAAACGATTGTAATCTAAAATGTTATCCCAGAATAAAAAATAGAGTTAAATTGATGCGTTCAATTTTTAAAAATATCGCCGCTATATCGGAAATCCAGGTTCAAATTTGTTTACTACTTTAAATTGTTTTCGTTTTTCTTAAGCCTAGGCCTAAACGTTTTTGGAAACCTAGAATAGAATAAACTGGCCTGTGATAGACTATAAGTTATACTAGAAGTTACAGGAATGAGTTCTCAGATTATTGTTCATAGTGTAATGTTTATGATGCACATGTCGACGCACTGTTAAGATAAAGAACTAACTTGGCTCACTGGCAGGTTCTCGGGTACTGAGCTTAGCTTCCGTTCACAGCAGCACTTCCTCGTCTAGAAGCTACAGTGCCAAGAGATATGAGAGAGAAAAAGAACAGAGACTACTAGCGGCCAGACAGAGAGAGGCGATCACTCCGAGTCCGAGGTCTACGGAACAACTGTTGGCGGAAACGCAACAGGTGATTGTTTTAGTGTTTAATAGAGTTTACCTGATCCGGATGGGCTAGTGCAGTAGTCCCTTCATTATATATATATAACTAGCTGGTCTGATCCGGCTTTGCACGGATAGACAAATCAAAGTTAACCGTATATTAACAAAAAATATATTATATCAATACATATAAATAACACTGTGTATTTCTTATTGGGATTTTTAGTAACTTTGACCCACAAACCTTCCCTAAAATTTCGAATTTTTTAAACCCCTTTCTTAGCGAGCACCTAGGGCCCTAGAGGAAGCTACATACTAAATTTCATTCCAATCCGTTCGTTTGTTTTTTTAATAACTTTGATCCCCAAACCCCCTTAAAATTTCGAATTTTTTTTAAACCCTTTCTTGGCGAGCACCTAGGGCCCTAGAGGAAGCTACATACAAAATTTCATTCCAATCCGTTCGGTGGAAGTTTTAGTAATTTTGACCCCCCATACCTCCCTAAAATTTCAATTTTTTGAAACCCATTCTTAGCAAGCACCTAGGGCCCTAGAGGAAGCTACATACCAAATTTCATTCCAATCCGTTCGGTAGTTTTAGAGAAATCGTGATTTAGTAACTTTGCCCCCCCAACCCCCCCCCCCCAATATTTCGAATGTTTTGAAAACCTTTCTTAGTTATGGCCCTAGAGGAAGCTACATACCAAATTTCGTTCCGATCCGTTCAGTAGTTTTTGAGAAATCGTGATCAGTGAGTCAGTGGATTTGGCTTATATATATATAGGTAATTGGGTCGATTGTCTACTAATGTAGACAATGTTGTGTATTGTGTGGACATAACATCATCCCAGCCTAGGCTGGCTTCTTGATTTGAACTTACCTTTATTTTATGCACGGCGTTTTGTGTCGCGCGACAAATGAGCCGCGTTCCTAGTGCTATTGAATGAAACGGCAGCATTTGTGCACGAACGCACAAAAATGTGTGACGCCAGA
This sequence comes from Philaenus spumarius, assembly GCA_018207615.1. NCBI lineage: Eukaryota > Metazoa > Arthropoda > Insecta > Hemiptera > Aphrophoridae > Philaenus > Philaenus spumarius. The sequence goes on from JAGFPH010002194.1 coordinate 192,028, forward strand.
GGGACTCCGCGTATCTAGATACCCGCTACAGATATTTAAAACGCTGCTTCCGAGACTGTCGCGCGGTCGCTCTAAATACATTGAGTCAAATGGGTGCATTTACACAGGGCGTTCGGCGTCTCGCGACAGAGCAGTGGACAGGTCTCTTCTCTTCTTGGAATCCAGGAGGGAGGTTCTATTGCGTTGTACCAGTTCTCCCACCAGTCCTATTTAGGAACGCTGAGGTACAAATTGTCACCTGAAATGTCTTACGCGCGTTTCGAGCAAAACGCGCGACAATCAACGTGATGAAAACGCGGGACGTGCCAAGTTCCGGAACGCGCAACACAAAACGCCTAAAACCAGCCTTACTACAAGTAAATTTTAGTTTTTGTCGGATCACAATCAATAACCACAAGTTTTAAAATAAAAAAAGTAAATTCTTATTCACGTACTACATCAATGTGTTTGTACTCGTTATAACATTATATAAAGACTAGGGACTCTGCCCCTGGAAGCTTCGCTCGCAATTGGAAAATTCGCTAAAGAATCTCGTTAATCTTTGGCTCAACGACTTCCTTGGTACATAGGTGACCGAGCATAAATCAGCTGTTTTATTTGGCAGCTGACTCAAACTCTTTAAACATTATCTCCATTAGATTAACATGGGAAATGTGTGCCGGAGCTCCTTTTCGGGTGAATAGCGGCTGAACGGATGATTGAATCTTAAATCTGATGAAAGATCGTTAGTTTGAAATTTAATTTTCTACAACTTTTGTATTTGACTTATTTTTTTCTATCTCTTTCCGTTTACTTACAAAACGCGCTCAAAATGAAAAAATTTGAAAAATCTAAAAAATCTTTCCCGCCCAAAATAAAAAAATGTTAAATTCGAACAATTTTCCCAAGAGTTTCTCGTCGAGAGCTTTAATTCAAGTATAAGGTTGAGTGGGGGTCCGATTACGGGACGTGCCTAGTAATTAATGGCAGTGAATCAGTGTTACCGTCTAGCTTTATATAAGTAGATGTCATAACGCCTTTTTTGTAGCCCTTTTGATTCCCTATCGGAAAATGTAACTGTCAAAACATTCGAACGAATGATACGTACATACAATATTGTTGTGGTTAATGTGTTGGTATATGATGCCGGGTTGAACAAACCAATTATTACACATAACTTAACTTTTATCCGATTGATTTTACAGTTACATCAACCGATAGGGAATCAAAAGGGCTACAAAAAAGTTGTCAACATTTTTACGGTTTTTTGAGTAATTTAGGTTTGAAATTTTCAAACAGCCGCCATTTTGAAACGCATGATTGGATATAATCGCTTATTTTTCTTAAGACAGATCATTGTTAGGTTAAACTCCATGCAAAGTTTGAACTCACTCAGTCAAACATTTCTCTAGATATGAATTATTTTGTAAACAAAACAAAGTGGCGGATGTATCGAAAACGAAGCGTTTTAGAGCACATGTTTAAAGGGAATTTTTGGTTTATTTTTATGTAAGGAACCCACTCCAGAAGTTTGGCGTCCGATTCAAGAAACACACTGCATACATTTTTTAAATACTCGGACAATAACTTTCAATTTTTCAACTAACAATAACAATAAATTTCGTATACAAACTTTAAAAAGAATTAAATAACAAGCTCCAGAGTGTAGCCAACAGTATTAGTAAGAACCTGAGTTAGTTTTATAATTTGTGGCAATTCCTTTCACAGATCTATCTCTTGTTTAATCAATGAACTGTTTCTTTCACTTAACCGAAACAATTAATGTTTAAGGGATCCGAAGTCAGCTGGGTATCGAAAGAAAACGACCAGGCAAACTCAAACAGCACAGCTGATCAGAGGACCCAGATTGAAGCCGGGAGTTCTACATCACTTCCGGGTGTCTCTAGCAGTCTTCCTCTGTTCGAAGGAGGGGTTATGGGACCGTGCTCGTCAGAAGAATGGCCTCAAATACGATCATAAAGACTTCAAATGTTTAAGTAGAAAGTTAGGAATATAACAAGTTTTGTGGTTTCAACAGCGGTCGGTGTATTTAAGGTTATGCTGGAACTCCGAGATTTAGAATTTAAAACTTTTCATAGAAGAATTTTATCTGGGTAACTTGTTAAAAAAAACAATTGTGAGCAGTGGCGTTTCCAGGTAATTATATCTGGAATCTTATTATTTATTGAAAAAAGAGAATAAT
>JAGFPH010002195.1:27916-42819 GCA_018207615.1 Philaenus spumarius
CTCTCTCTCTCTCTCTCTCTCTCTCTCTTGACTCAAAACCTATTCGACCGATTTCACTAAAAATGTTAAAAATGTCACAGTGTATCCATATTAAGGCCAGAAGTGTTTAGAGGTTACAATTACCACAATCAAAGGAGTTAAAATTTGATTGCTACCTATATACAATAAATTTAACTAGCTTCATAAAGCAAACTTTTTGTAATATAAAAACCAATTTTAATTCGTTTATTTAAGTCAAAGTGATGAAATTTGATAACCATCATTAATATTAAATAATAATTGATACACTTGCTTTTCTATAAGCTCAAAAACTATTGAACTAATTTCACTAAAATTTCACAATTTACAAATATTAGTATCAGGATTGAGAATACGGTAACTACAATCAAAGACATTAAAATAGGTAGCTACACCCATTCTATAAAATGTAAATTGCACCAACTTCCTACAAGCTATGAAGCTAAAATTGTGTAATAAGTTTCTTAAGTGACATACAAACCCATTTGCAATTCGATTAAATAAGTCAAAGTAATGAATTAATATAATTTCCATTCAAATTAAATAATAATTAAAATCGTGTAGATATCCATGTAAAATAAACTACATTTCTATTAAATACCCATCTGTTTAAAAAATGTTCTAACACCTGCCCAGATCATAAAAATCTTATTTCAACCATAAGGCACTTTAAAATAAATTTGTCAATACACTCACTAAATTACAATCGTTTAAAATTTCGAAATTTTTCATACCCTTTCTTAGTGAGCACCTACGGCCCTAGAGGAAGCTACATACCAAATATCATTCCAATCCGTTCGGTAGTTTTGAAGAAATCGTGATTTAATAACTTTGATCCCCCAAACCCCCCTAAAATTTCGAATTTTTTTAAACCCTTTCTTAGCAATCGCCTATGGCCCTAGAGGAAGCTACATACAAAATTGCATTCCAATCTGTTCGGTAATTTTGGAGATATCGTGATTTAGTCATTTTTACCCCCCCCCCCAAACCCCCTAAATTTTCAAATTTTTAAAATTCTTTTTTATTGAACACTTATGGCCCTAGAGGAAGCTACATACCAAATTTCATTCCAATCCGTTCGGTAGTTTTGAAGAAATTATTTTTTAATAACTTTGATCCCCCAAAACCCCCCTAAAATTTTGAATTTTTTCAAACACTTTCTTAGTGAGCACCTATTGCCCTAGAGGAACCTACATACCAAATTTCATTTCAATCCGTTCTGTAGTTTTTGAGAAATCGTGTTGAGTGAGTCAGGGAGTGAGTGAATGAGTTATATTTCGCTTTTATATATATAGATATATGTACTCAAATCAAGCAATAACGAATCATTGCCGGGTCAGACTAATATTCAATAAAAAAATGTGGACGATTGTGAGATTACAAATCTCTTTTTCACATAATTTTCATAAGTTTTAAGTTGTAAAGAAGCTTTGAACTGCAGTTTTCTCGAATCTAATCTAAGGGTTTCTTGTATTAACGTTTTCATTGTGTTTTAAATACAATATGTTTAAAATGCAACACAGTTAAATTTACAATAACGTAAAATGTATTCTAGATCAATACAGATTACTTATCTATATTTAGCGTAGATTAAATACAAAACATTTAACACAAAACCAGCTTAATCTATACGTATGACAGCGGTAGACTCCATATCTATTCAGGACTCTATAACAAGGGCTAAACCGTTTCTTTGATCTCGGCACTGTGCCGCCAGTTTCACTCTGACGTCACTGTGCTGATAACTGCAAGACTAGAGCTGTGGACTCCTTGTTCGTGCAGTCGTTTACTCGCTGTTGTAACTCGACGGAAAAACTTCAGTAAAATAAAACTCACATATTCTTAATCTACATAAAGTACGGATTCTAGCAGTATAAAAAACTTTTATTTTAACAGGTATTTCGAATTTTAATAATTGAAAATATTTTAGAATTATCACTGGCTGACATGGAAAAGTTACTAAGAGAGGAAAGTTTTTATTTTTATGTTATAAACAAACTTTCAGCGGCAAAGTTTTAGCCAATGAATTAATCTAAACTAATTCACCGATTTGTGATAAAATGATTACATCATTATGAAATCGTTTTTAAATGAGCCCGAGGAGGTGCCACGCCGCCATTCCCGAAGTACAGTTGTTTGATACGGGAATAATGTTTATGTACATATTGTTATTTTAAGGTAATATAGTAAATCACTTGTCCTCCTCGCGCTATTTTGTTTTTTGTGGTAGGCTATTTTGTTTTAAAGGTATATTTAAAATTAAAAAACTCTGTATTTAATATTTTTTCTACCTCTTATAGTTAGCTAGAAATAAATAAATAAAATCAGATTTTTTGGGAAATTTTGAAACAAAATTACCTTTATAAAATAAAATTATCCAAAATTAAGGTATTTGACAAGTATTGAAATGTATTTTTGATGTAGTGCAAATGTAGTCTATTTTAAATTAATATTTCTCCAAATCAGTTATTTTTATAATGATATGATGTAAATCAATGTTTATAATCAGCTAATCAGCTGATGTTTTATTTGTGTAATGATGTACGTAAGAACCAAATTTAATTATAAAATTGGATGCTAAATATTTTCCTTTCACTTATATATTGTTTTTTTAAATTGTTTAATATACATACAATAAAATTAAAATGTACAATGGAAAATGTATTCTAGCTCAATTGAGATTATTTATACAAAATACAAACAATACAAAATACAAAATACTTAACAATCATGTACAATGCATGTTCACTTTTTAATTTCCTGTATCTCTTCAAGATATATTATTAAGATGTGTATAATATATTTTGAAAACAATTTAAACCAAAAAAATGTAGTATTATGAAGCAAAATTCCTCACAGAATAATGTTTACTTCCAGAAATTACGTAATATCTAATACAAACATTCTCCGCCTGTGAAAGCAATCATATAATCCAAGTCTAAATATGATTTCTATCTTCTCTTACAAGTTAACCGAAACATTCCTTTGCTGTGGAATTTTATATGAAGGTAATTTAACCCAAATCCGAACACGAAGAGAAATTTACTAAACAAGCTTTAGAGTATTTTTACAAACAAATGGAAAGTAAAAACGAAACATAACACTCTATCGTATTGATATGGTTTAGTACGTCTTTCAAATTTTATTTTGACATCTCGAACCCAAGATATAGTTTAATATATTATTATCTTTTTATTCAAACTTATAGACAGTTATAAGTTCTTCAGCCCTTTCTAGCCGTTTAGCGTACGTCTACTAAACTCCTTCTCTTTCTAAGATATCAAATTTATACTAATGTTTGGAAGAAGTACGAAGACATGCTGTTTGTACCACGATTACGTTGGGTCTAGTTTAGTTTTGTAAAGGTGTTAATACTTTTACGAGTGATCGATGTGGCCTTTTATTGTCAGTAGTTAGGGTAAGAGAGAAATAAATAAGCTAACAGTGACTCATACTATGATAATTGTAAAGGAATAACTATTGAGCTTGACTTGTGAGAAAGTAACTGGATAAAATAAAACCTGAACAAAATCTCACAACAAATTCGTTTGCTAACTTCAAACGCGTTTCAACTACAATGTCGTCACACGACAATGTTACTGTAGCCCGTGCATTACTGACGATGGCAACATTGTCGTTGAAACGCGTTTGAAGTTAGTAAACGTATTTGTTGTGAGATTTTGTGTTCAGGTTTTATTTTAACTATGATAATTGTATCTAAATATAAATACATTAAACTTTCTAACTGTCTTATAATGGCATTATACAAATTTTCCAGTAAATTGAATGTGTAGAGAAAAATGTTCCAATCATAACTTACTTACGGTACTGACAGTTACTTCATAAGTTGTGTCTACGTTAATATAATTTTAGAGAATACACAGAGAACTACTTTGAGTCGGATCACATTAAAAAAACGTGTATAAAACGAAACCCCAGTGCATAATTGACCTTAAGGAACAGAGTAGTAGCGCAAATTCCAAAAAATCCGCGTGAATCCATACAGCTTGTCGTTTCAAGTTTTTACGACAGGCTTGGGCAGGCTTCTTCAATCAAGATCTTTAAAATGAGATGTCACTTAATGGATATTTACATTTAAAAATGTTGAGCTGCCCCCCAAAAATCTCATTTTGAGGAAATGGACAAAGTTGTAATAGTGTCTAAAAAGTTCACTTTTATTTCCTAGAAAGGTGTCCTGAGTTTCATTTTTCTATCTTTACCCCTTTAAAATTTAACGGGGCGTATCCATACTTTTGTCTCACACTATATGTGAACTATTGTGTTCGTTTTCTCAACTACAACCACTCCCTTCATTCTACCATTGCAACTATCTACCGTAATGCAGGCCCCCCACGTTTCTCGTTTTAAACGTTACAAGTATGTTCATAGCTTTACAAAAATTCACAATCACAAATTTTCAGAACAATCTGAAGGGGGTTAGGAATCTGTATAGGGTAACAAATCCGTATGGGAATAGCAGGAATTATTATTCATACGTTTTAGTCACTTTTAAAATCGTGGTTAATTTTAAAAAAATAGATAAATAATTATTTTCTGCTTTTTACTTTCTCCCCCCTATACGTAGTATATGGAGAAAGTATTGTTTTCGTCCAAATTTCGAATTTGAATTTTTAGTGGAATTATCTGTTTTGGTGCTCCCTGAACCCCCAAAAATTGTCTAGTGGAATTATCTGCGTTGGTACTCCCAGAACCCAAAAATATTTTTTGTAGAACTATTTGTTTTGGTGCTCCCTGAACCCAAAAAAGTTTTTTTTTTTTTGTGTGATGTCTGTCCGTGTGTCTGTAAGGACGTGTGCAGAGCTGGAGGCCATACCAACGGTCCGGTTTTGATGAAATTGGGTATGTAGGTGTAGTTCTGGAATATCTCCAGACATTTTTTCATTTTTTCAATATTTTTATTTTAAATGAGTTTTACCCCTCAAAAATGATAAAAAAAACGAGAAAATCAAAATTTCTCAAAAACGGCTCTAACGATTTTGATAAAATTTGGCTTATGCTTATTTGTAGCCCTTAATGTACCCTACCATATTCAAAAAAAACTGCATCTTTCAAAAATTCTCGTTTAGGTAATAATAACTTATTTTTGGGGGTTTGGCCAAAACGTTAGTTTCTTTAAAAAAATTTCTAAACCTTTTTTCGTGTATCTATACAGGCCTAATTGACATGTTTGGTGCAAATTTCTTCGAAATCGATTGAATGGTTTTAATAATAATAATATTTATTAGTTACTCTCCTACTTTAATGTGTCCCCCCCCCCCTCCTACTTTAATACAATTATGAATCACAGATTCACCTCCTATGTTTCAACTGGGAGAAAGTATGTGGCAGTATCTGGTACCGTTTGTTAGTCTTGTGTGTGTGGAAATTTTCAATTGATGTTAATCATCTTGGTTTAGATGTGACAGTCAGTTCCGAGCTGTGATTAAAGTTTCAAGTCGCTAGCTCGTTTAAAAGTTAGTTTAAAATTTATTGCCGCACCGAACGGACAAACAGAGTGCAAAATATGAGTTAATATTGCATTGTGCTAAAGTTCTGAGCTACATTTAAAGTTAAAGTCACTACCTCTTTGGGAAGGTAGTTTGAAATCGATTGCAAAATTTGTACCGAACAGACAAACAGACAGACAAGAAATTGAGTTGATATTGTGTTGGAACCTTTACACAAGATCTGAAGATTTGAAACTAGTTCGTTTAGTCTAACAGGCATGAAATAAAAAAGATCTTATTCTTTGAACTTGAAACAGTACTTATGCGGTTCTCAGATTTTACAGATTCAAACTATACGTAAATAATATATATTTAAAATAGAGACTGAAAGTATTTTAGAAAAAAAATAATACTAAATTGATTAATTATAAACTGGTATTGACGCAAATGGTTTTCCTATAAATTATTAATATATTTATTTATTTTACACACCTTATACAAAAACCAATAACGTAGCTAATCTTCCAGTATTCACAGTCATGCTGATTCTTGAATAAAATGGGGTCAGAGCCTTCACAATATTGCATGCTGTTTATTTACGGAAGAAGACTTAGGAAGGTTGTGGGACGACTTCTCACTTAACGGTTATTTCCATCAACGAGGCAAACCTCGTATAATGTTTCTTTTCATACGATACATAATTTTGGCTTGAAAGAAACATTATTTTTTGAAACAAGACATCTAGATAGTTAATAATGTAGCTTTATTGGTACTAGTATACAAAACCTATATTAAGTGTATCATGTTGTTTTCTTATTGGCTGAAGTAAACGTCTGCGCTCGGAATAAGAATCAACTGAAGTTACATTAAATTTACAAACTTTTCATAAAGTAAAATTAATTTTAAATTAGACACACGGTAATGTGCCTATATTATACGAAATTGTTTGCGCAGTTTTTATCACCTCCCTCTCCTCAAAACTTTGCACTCCTTTATTGTAATGAAATGAAATTTAGAAAAACATTGATTGCATCCCACCCTAAAATGTTATATATTAATCCGACAGATTGAAATTAAAGCCTTCAACAGATAAGGTGGTTTAAAGAGGTCAAAGTTTGCAACTCGCTAAATTATCAATATTATGAATCATTTATCGTGTAGGTAGCCTTCAATTTGGCTTGATGAAAGGTCTTATGGTAAAAGTAAAGGCAAAATAAAATCTTTATCATTCTATAAAATGAACTTGTATCAGGTCCGATTCAGGAAGAGCGTTTGGGCATATTTTTAACGTTTTCTTCTGTGTGATTAGTAAATTTCCACTTCGTACATTATTGAATTTGTTCTTGCTTGGGTCCCAAGCAAATAACCCAATTTGTCTCTTCTTGGGTTAGTATCATATTATAAAATTTAAATCACCAGTATGAAGTAAACTAGTAGAAATGCTATTACCAAGGGCGCTGCCATATATTTGTTTAGGGAGATGCAATCATAAATATTAAAAAAAATACCTCTAAAATAGTTTTAACGTTAAGTTGTCTGTAGAACTCACACTACTGATCTGCAGTTCAAAAAAACAATAATTACACTTCCCACGAGTTGATGAGTATATTCATCCAAAAACAAATTACTGATGGAATACTGTTGATTGAAGTTAGTGTTGGATAATTTGTGTTGACGTAAATCTTGTGCTCAATGACTTAGTGCGCTAATTCTTCTTATCCAGCTTCGTCCACTTAACATGAATCTAAGAAAAGTGAAATTTCAGAAGATATAAACAATATGTATAGACATACTTTACTAAATTTTATGGCTGAAGTATGATAAAATCCAGTCAAATGAAGACAGTATACTGATTTGATGTGCGAAGTACAAATGTCTATCCTAGTGTAGATGAGGCCATCAAAATTGGCTTGAAACTTTCAGAAACCTTTTCTGTTGAATTTACTTTCAGTACAATGTGCTGAGTAAAGGGACATGGTAACGTTCTACTACGGCTAAAGTGTTCTTTGTATACTAAGCGTTCAAAGGCAATGATAACCACCCAGGTTTTTCGCCTTTAAAACAAAACAAACAAACAAAATACTAAGCGTTCATAGGAAGAGCGTGCAAGAAAATGGTGAGTAAATTGATCTTTCAATCATAAAATTTGGACATTAACCAAAGAAATTAAAGTTCTTATTTGCTGAGTGGTGTAAAGGTAAATTTTGTGTGTATTTATTAGATGATCCAATTTATAATGATCTATTTATTGTGTGAATAGGTCTAAAATTGATCCATTAGTCATATAAATTGTAATGTTTAAACTGCCATTTATGTTAAATTGTTCAAATCGTCCTTTCTTAAAAGAGTCTCACAATCTGTTTGAGTGTTGTGATTTTAAATCTGTGGAAGATTTTAAATACCATCCAGGATTACCAGCAGTTCTAACATCCTGCTACACTCCATTTTGCACTAGCAATCTGTTTGAGTATTGGTAGAACGATTTTAAATAATGTCATCCAGAATCACCAGCAATTCTAACATACTCCCACATACCCTTTTACTCTAGCAATCTGTTTGAGTGTTGTGAAGAAACTTTTTAAATACCACCAGTTTTACCACCCTCCTACACTCCATTTTACTCGATAAATCTGTTTGAGTGTTGTGAGAAAGATTTTAAATGTCATCCAGAAACACTAGCAGTTTTATCATCCTCCTAAACTCCATTTTGCTCTGGCAATCTGTTGTGAGTGTTGTGAGAAATACTTTTAAAAAACAGCAGCTCTACCATCCTCTTACCCACCATTTTACTCTAGCAATCTGTTGTGAGTGTTGTGATGAAGATTTTAACACTAGCAGTTCTACCATCCTCCTACACAAAATTTTACTCTAGTAATCTCTTTAAGTGTGTGATAAAGATTTTAAATACTAGAAGTTCTAAAATCCTCCTACACATCATTTTACTCTAGCAATCTGTTGTGAGTGTTGTGAGAAAGATTTTTAAAACCAACAGTTCTATCATCCTAGTACACACCATTTTACTCTTGCAATCTGTTTGAGTATTGGTAGAAAGATTTTAATACCATCCAGAATCACCAGCAGTTCTAACATCCTCCTACACTCCATTTTACTTTACTAGCAATCTGTTTAAGTGTTTTGAGAAAGATTTAAATGCCAACCAGAAGCACCAACAGTTCTAACATCCTCCTACAAACCATTTTCTCTAGTAATCTGTTTGAGTAGTGTGAGAAAGATTTTAAATGTTTGCTTAAGAGTCTACCAGATATATCGCTTTCAATGGAGAAAGAATTCAATTTCTCAATTACAAAACACAATTTAAGTACCCTCATTTTATTACCTTAAATTTTTTACTTTTTATCATCTTATTATATGTAAATTTCCTTTTAATAGTCACTTATTCAAATACAATTCACACTATATTCTGTCTTGCCTAAGATAAACTATTCTTGTGGTTTCTACTATTTGTATTATTTTTCTTGTCTGAGTATTGTTATTATTATATATATAAGTTTTTTACTACACTAACTCTAACTCTTATAATAGATTTCTTAAAATAATTTATTTGAATTTGTGGATATTTTAATTATTTATTTTCTCCTACCATTATCATTACAAAACAAGACTATAAGTGAATTTAAATTTATTGTTAGTGTTTAAGGTTAATTTTATTTTTTATTTCACAATACTGACTTTATTTGTATCATATGTAGGCTTACTTTTTAACTTGAATTTACTTAATTTATTCCTCACAGCATTTTATGTAAACGAAACATATTTAAAGCTAGAAATTATGTTAAAGTTTTTGCTCTACTCCAATCCTTGTTGTTTGGTTCTAGAATTTCTGTAAACAAACTATTGCAAAACTAAAATTTCTAATTCGCTACAAAATAAATTTTAAACAAAATTATAAACACTGTTACAAAGTTTTATTACGAGTAAGATTTTCACCATTTCATTACAGTCGCTTTAAAACGATCAATTTACAAAGTTAGGGCTAAACAAATGGAACCGTTATTTCACTCCTTTATCTCAGCTAATGTGTAATAATGTAACTGGGTCCATTTACGTAATGTCTCGTCCATTACACAGTGTAATCAATCCTGCTTTCGCGCTGTGACGTCACGTCTGTCTTCTTTTATCGAATCTTGTTTTAGTGTTTATTTTAAAACTTATTTCTTAGACAAACGAAAATAAACCAGTGTTTATCATAAAGTGTGCTTTCCGTAATTTTACTTACAATCTATCTTTAATAAAACAACCTGGATAATTTTAAATCTCTGAATAATAATTAATACTTATAAAATAAAGCAAAAATAGAGGGGTTAAACCAATACAATTTTAAACAGTAAATAAGTTTTCCATGAATATTAGTATTTCTTTGCTTGGTTTTATCGAATGAATGTTATTCAATAAAGTAATACAGTACAGCCTAATCACTTTTGAATAGAACGCACGGTTATTGATTTAGCTTTAAATAATATTTTATCATGGGTTACAAATCAAGCTGGATTAGCGTCATTGAGGGACAGATGAATGACATTTCCAATTGTTTAATCAAATTGAATTTTCATATCTACCTTTTTATTTTGTGTGCATTCTACTTGTATTCTGTTATTAAATAGAAGCTTATTCTTATTATTGACTAATGCTTATAAATTCACATTAACGTCACATTAACGTTTATTTGGCACTTTTATTTCAATACTATAACTTTAAATTTATAATAATAATTTGTATTTGCTTAAGGTAACCCGGACGTCCCTATCCCAGCCATGTTAAATTATCTTACTTCAGGTACACTTAAGTTCCACAAATATTGCTCAAACAATTTGAAACTTTTAAAGCCTCATCCAATAGGTTTGACGAGTATTTCAAACCTCTAATATTTGTTTGTGTATACTCTTTATTTTGATTTTGTAATAATAAATCAATAAAAAATACTTTTTTTACCTAGTTTTTATAATTTAAATATTATAGAAAAATTATATATCAAAATTTTAATAATTATGAATGTTTATGTTGTTTCTGAGTATATAAGGGATACTTGTACCAAATGTTATTAGGATCTTATAGTAAATAGAGCTAAAACATTACCAACGCCTGATGGTAAGTAGAGCTAAAACGTGTACCAACGCAAAAAATATCGTTTTCGGAAAATAATTTTAACATTTTATTACAAAGTTTAATCGCTTCTTGCTAAAAGGGCCTCAGTCACAAATAATGACAATTTCAGATATGTATGTTTTTCGTATAATAATACACAGCTCTATGTTTTGGTATGTTTAAAAACAATTTGCATGTGGTTTTTTAAAATATATATATATATATATGTATATAATAAATGAGACCGTGTTATAAACGGCAAATCAGAATTTTAGTTCCCATTGTATTTAGTATCTACGGATCCAGGATAAAATGCAGAAAAATATAAAAATAAAAATTTTAAAACTATTGTTTTTAGTTTTTGACGCACAGGCTTAACATTTTTAAATAACTGTAAATATTAAACACTCTGTATTCAACAATCTATACTTCATGGTTTTTATATAAAGCAAATACAACACTTTCTGATTAAAAATCTTTACCCGGATATAAATATAGAAGAATTGTCAGATATCAAAAAATAATAAACATATTATCAGAATTGAATTTTCTTTATTTACCAAGAAAGCATTACATATTACTATGCCATTCCCTTAGCCAGTCAAGGCACATACAAAAATTTCGAATAATTGTACTAGGTATTACTAAATTTCGTTAAACATTCCGTTGTAGTGGTCTCTCCCAAAGGTTTTAAGTTGTAAAAATTCCTTAAATCTAAGATAATTTTGTGCTGAATCATTTAAACTAATCAGGTGGGTAATTAAACATTATTTAATGTTGCGTTATAAGAATAATATCCTTTTGGTCTGTCTGGAAGTTTATGGTTGGGTTCATGACTCTGATCATCATTACTGAAAATTCTTCGTACTTAATATCTGGTTTATAATGAGTTAAAACTTGGTTTTACAATCATGAGTTTGCCTACATATTACAATTTATGAGTTTTGGTTTATCTTTTTAGTTTATGTTCCATAATTTGTTTAAATTATGTTTTTCCTGATTTCTGTTTGAATTCTCTTTTATCTGATCGCTCTAGCTTATATAATTAGTTGAATTTATCTCAGTTACCTCGTTAATTGATTACTTTTTACTTTCTCACTATACTATAGTATAGAGAAAGTATAGTGATCGCAAAAAAAATCGATGTTGAGATTTTTGTGGAAATATCCGTTTTGGGACCCCCTGAGTCCAAAAAAGTGGTTTTTACAAAATTTCTGTCTGTATGTCTGTATGTATGTCTGTATGTATGTCTGTATGTATGTATGTCTGTATGTATGTATGTCTGTATGTAGACAAAGCTAGAGAGAAAACTATTCGATCGATTTCAACCAAATTTGCACCAGACATGTCCAGTACGCCTGTATAGATGCACGAAAAAGGGTTTTGAACAATTTTGAAAAACAACCCCCTTTTTGGCCAAAAAACCACCAAAAATCAGTTATTATTTTTTTATTAAAAAACGGCTCTAACGATTTTGATAAAATTTGGCTTATTTGTAGCCTTTAATGTGCCCTACCATATTAAAAAACCAGCATCTTTCTAAAAATTCTCGTTTAGCTAATAATAATAACTGTTTTGGGGGGTTTTTTGGCCATAAAGCGGGTTGTTTTAAAAAAAAAATCAAAACCATTTTACGTGCATCTTTTAAGACCTAATTGACGTGTTTGGTGCAAATTTTTTCGAAATCGATCGAATAGTTTTCTCTTAGATAATAGTAATAATAATAATAATATTTATTAGTTAATCTCCAACTTTAATAAAAAAACACTCCTACCCCACTCCACAAGTCACAGTGAATCTGTTTAGTAATTTAAATGTATTTGTGAGAAAGTATGTGCCAGTTCCTGGTACCGTTTATTAATTATTTGTTAGTTGTATGTTTTCAAAGGCTTTCTCTTATCTGCTGTACAACCTCGGGCATGTTCCAATCGTTTCTGAAAAGAATAGTTTTGCCTTCTTTTAAATATAGCAAATTTTGTATCAATTTTCCAAAACTAGTTTTCGCAGGATGAATTTTCTTCTAGTACCTGGATTATGGTTTCTGTTAACACCTGGAGATATATGAACTCAAATAGCACTCCTACGTTACACGTTTGGTAACAACGCGCATCTGAACTTTTCGTGATTTCCTTCGTGCCTGCTTTTCCGAACTTTTTATTCTTAAACTTGATTTTTATTGTCTCAACATATTTAGGTTTTTTTACCGTTTCTTAAATTCATATTCTTGAAAAAAGTTATTTTCTTTTTTGGTTTGCTTGTTTTTATAGTTTCATTTATTACTCATTTTCCTTACATTCTAGTTTTTCCCTCTATCTCTCAATTGTGTTTACATATTCATACATTATTTTCCATCCATCATTTTTTACTTTAACTTGTTTAAAACGAATGCACATTTAAAGTTTATGACTGAAACATTTTTATAACTCGTATCATATTTATCGAATTCTATATTTTTTCATTATTTGACTGTGCTTATATTTTATGAGATTATAGTAATTACATTTTAAATTTAAATTAGTTAAGTTAAATGAATTTTGAACAAAATGCTAAAAGAATCACTTTTGTAAAATTTGCTTATTATTTATTTACACTTCATAACTATTTTTCAATATTTTACACAATATTTATATGATTAAGGATTCATAGTTCTCATATTAACATATCCATATTAACAGCCTACATATTTGTCAAAATCATTTTGAACCTTACTACTGTCAGCCTTTTTTTGGGACAATGTGTCTGTTGAATAAAAAAAAAAGCAAAAGTTATAACTTAATACATATGACAGATTTTAGGCTTTGGCTAAAATGTTTCAGCCTTTGATAACTAGCCTTAGGTAAAGGTTATTCACCTCACTTTAATAAGTGCTAAGACTAAAAGCTTTGACTTAATAGTGAAAGCTAAAGCTAAGACTAAATACTAAAAGCAATTGCTTATTTTTTATTCAACAGACACTTTGAATAATTTTTACGTTTCACATTTATTTTTAATTAAATTTGGACATGAATGGATTTAGGCCTAATAATAAGTGAGATAGAGAACATAGTTCGTGCAATTGTGCACAAATTAACTACGCAAAGCCTCTACATAATTAATATCAAATTAAATATTTTTTTTATTATTATTGATTTTTTTATATTCCTATTCTTTTAGTATGAAGAAATAAACTTGGATAATGGAAAAAAATTTATATCAATACAATAACTACAGAGGAACTTCAGAGATTTAACAGAAAAAAAGTATATTCAAATGAAAGACATAATAGTTTGTATGTCTTCTAAATCTCGTAAATTTAAGACAATTTTCCAGCAGTATTCAACAATAATAAATACATTATTTCTATAGTACTCATACATTATTACATTATTTCTCCTAAACTCATACCAAATCAGTCTTAACAAATGAGGTGTCAAAATGAAGGTTTCGCTTTCATTTATTAACGATTTCAAAAACATGCCCCATTTTCAAATTTATTACATCGTTTAAATAAAATGGAGTACAACATAGCTATCATTTTAAAATCAAGTGTTACTTTATCAAGATTAGAAAGAAAAGGCTGTCAACAATAAATATTAATCAAACATTTAACAGCTGGTTGCATCCGCATTATTTACTTTGCAGACTAAAAACACTTTATAAAAAAAATATATGTCAAATAATAATAATTCGACCACGTAGCTGAACCTCTGACGTGAGTTGAGCAAATTTCCAAAATTAAGTTTGTAGGCCTATGTTTTAGGGTTTCAACCAACAATTTGGGAAATAGGTCTATTCACGACGGTGCTGAATAGCTACAAAATGGTTCGCACGCCATTCCGCGTTTGGGAGAATCTCCAATACACAATGCATTGCGTGCTTCGCACACCATTCCGCATATTGGGAGTATCTGCGACACACAAAGCATTGAGTGCTTCGCACGCCAACCCCCGTATTGGGAGTATCTTCAATACACAATGCATTGCGTGCTTCGCACGCCAACCTCACGTTGAACCGGCTTTGAACCGGGTACTTCTATGGTATTTTACGTTTTGATCGATTTTGGGGGAACCAAGCGAGCTTAAGGTCGAGTAAAAAAACAAAATGTGCAGAATAACATCCTACATTTATATTTGTAGAAAAAACTCAAAAACAAATTTAGGAAAATCTCAAAAACTAGTTCCCACTTCCGGTCAAAAAACGTGCTTTCGATTGTTGGATTTTTTTGCTAACGAACTCGTCCGAGCGACTTAGACAACCAACATGAGTACCAAATTTGAACCAAATCGGACTTCAAATGCGGCCGCTGGAATTAGAACACATATATACATATATAAATATGATTTTTAATTACACCCC
>JAGFPH010002195.1:42919-53187 GCA_018207615.1 Philaenus spumarius
GTCTTATGGGTTGCCATGTTGGTTACAAAATAACAAGGGAATGGTAAATAAAGCGATCAAAACAGCTGTTGTAAACAAGCCAATGTATACTGTTTTATCAGCTGTTCATTGGATAGTTTTTAATTACTGTTAAAAACAAAGCTAATATATACTGTTTTAGCACGTTTGACTTAGAATAAATTGGGCCTAGACTGATGAACTAACACATGCATATACATTTATTACCTCAGCAACCAAATGAATAAAATAACAGATAAAACAACTATTAATTTTCTAATTAAAAGTTGATTTCAAACTTTGAAGCAATTATTTGTATTTCTAACTTTTAGGTTAGGGTTTTAAAGTGTAGACCTGAGTTTTGCTGTTTGTTAACTGTTGATATAGAATATAAGAGATAATTTGATTTGAACGTTTAACATTTTTACCATCTTAGCTTTTGGGGGTAATAACAGATTATTCTGATACAATATCAATTTTTACCATTGAATAGAGCTTTAATCTATGGAATTGACTACATTTCAACTCTATAATTGGGACTATTCAATCAACACATAGTTTGGAATACGACATCGGACTCAACTAATAACGTAGTTTGGACAATACAACACTAACAACAAAATGGAAATTCCTAACGCAAAAAAAACTAGAAAATTAATTTGAAATACAGTATACAGCACTAACCAATGAAGAAAATCCTAACACGAAATGTAATTGAACCTCTAAGAATAAAATTACAAAAGAGCCTAACACCAAGTTTTATAGAGTTGTTTCAGAAATGTTGCAAAATAATAATAATTTAGAAATGTAAAATATTTTTGGAAAATAAAACTTCCTATTCAAAGGGTAGAAGTTGATATTGTATCAAAATATATTTTGAAAATGATAAATTATTTAAACTTACCAGCAGCAGCAGTTGTGTTTCACTTCGCACAGTTTAAAACGCGATTCTGGTGTTGAGTATGTTTGGTGGGTCTTATATACCTAATTTTAACAAGTATGACCTTTTGATTGTGGGTCGTTTTCCCGTTGCTGCACTTTCCAAAAGTGCAACGTACTTGATTTGAAAGTGCCTGGCTTCATTTCATGAACGTGGAACGACACTTTCTAAAAGTAATACAGGGTGTGCCAATATACAGGAATGAAATTGAAATAACATTTTAATTTTATTTGTGAGTTTTTATAGATAAAATGTGCATCGATCAGCGTTCTTAGACCCTTTTTAAGGTGATGTTAAAAATTATGGATATATTTTTAGGGTTAGGTGATTTCAAAATAACAAGTACAATATATAGATTAAATTTCATTTATTTGTACATATTGATACATTTATTTATTCCCACCAGTAATTCACGAATTTACAATTAATCAAAACACAAGTACATAATTTTGCTATAAATCCTGTTCGTAAACAGTTGGGGCAGTTGAACAGCTGATTCTCGGTGAACCGCGTACATATCTTGTCACAGCAGGTAAACCCCTCAAAGTTCGTTTTGTATAGGACCAGTTTCATTGATTTCTTCTGTTCCGTTACACATTTACAGTGACAAAAACTATAACATTTGCAGATGTTACATGCCTTCCCATCAACTTGACATTTAGGTTGCTCAAAACATTGCAACTTACAACAATACAGTGTATGCTTCTCCATTTCTCAGAATAGAATGAGGGATGGCCGCTTTGTGCGTGGTGATAATATCCAGCGAGGGGCTTGGTTAACATATTGGGGGCTTGGTTAAGTTAGGGAGAGGGGGGCTTCGTGGGGTTTTGGAGAGGGGGGCCAAGTGGGGATTAGGTGAGTGGAGTGAGCTTGGGTGGGACAAAGTAAGTGGGGCTTAAGTGGTAGAAGGGGCAAGTGGAGATAGGTGGAATGAGCTTGGGTGGGGCAAAGTAAGTGGGGCTTAAGTGGGAGATGGGGCAAGTGGGGATAGGTGGAGTGAGCTTGGGTGGGGCAAAGTAAGTGGGGCTTAAGTGGGAGATGGGGCAATCTTCTCAACCAATCAGAGGCTTGGCTCCACATACTTTTACCCCCTCTACTTTGTTTTGGACCAATCAGAGGCTGTGCCCAGGTATCATGATATACTACTTAGATAGTTAATAATGTAGCTTTATTAGTACTAGAATACAAAACCTATATTATGTGTATCATGTTGTTTTCTTATTGGCTGAAGTAAACGTCTTCGCTCGGAATAAGAATCAACTGAAGTTACATTAAATTTACAAACTTTACATAAAGTAAAATTAATTTTAAATTAGACACACGGTAATGTGTAGGCCTATATTATACGAAATTGTTTGCGCAGTTTTTATCACCTCCCTCTCCTCAAAACTTTGCACTCCTTTATTATAATGAAATGAAATTTAGAAAAACATTGATTGAATCCTACCCTAAAATGTTATATACTAAATCCGACAGATTGAAATTAAAGCCTTCAACAGATACGGTGGTTTAAAGAGGTCAAATTTTACAACTCACTAAATTATCAATATTATGAATCATTTCCCGTGTAGGTAGAGACCTTCAATTTGGCTTGATGAAAGATCTTATGGTAAAAGTAAAGGCAAATTAAAATCTTTAACATTCTATAAAATGAACTTGTATCAAGTCCGATTCAGGAAGAGCGTTTGGACATATTTTTAACGTTTTCTTCTGTGTGATTAGTAAATTTCCACTTCGTACATTATTGAATTTGTTCTTGCTTGGGTCCCAAGCAAATAACCCAATTTGTCTCTTCTTGGGTTAGTTTCATATTATAAAATTTAACTCACCAGTATGAAGTAAACTAGTAGAAATGCTATTACCAAGGGCGCCGCCAGATATTTGTTTAGGGAGATGGAATCATAAATATTAAAAAAAATACCTCTAAAATAGTTTTAACGTTAAGTTGTCTGTAGAACTCGCACTAATGATCTGCAGTTAAAAAAAAACAATAATTACACTTTCCACGAGTTGATGAGTACATTCATCCAAAAACAAATTACTGATGGAATACTGTGGAGTGAATTTAGTGTTGGGTAATTTGTGTTGATGTAAATCTTGTGCCCAATGACTTAGTGTGCTACTTCTTCTTATCCAGTTTCGTCCACTTAACATGAAACTAAGAAAAGTGAAATTTCAGAAGATATAAACAATATGTATAGACATACTTTACTAAATTTTATGGCTGAAGTATGATAAACTCCAGTCAAATGAAGACAGTATACTGATTTGTTGTGCGAAGTACAAATGTCTATCCTAGTGTAGACGAGGCCATCAAAATTGGCTTGAAACTTTCAAAAACATTTTCTGTTGAATTTTATTTCAGTGCATTGTGCTGAGTGAAGAGACATGGTATCGTTCTACTATAGCCAAAGTGGTCTTTGTATGCTAAGCGTTCATAGGAAGAGCATGCAAGAGAATGGTGAGTTAATTGATCTTTCAATCAACAAATTTGGACAGTAACCAAAGAAATTAAATTTGTTGTTTGCTGAGTGATGTAAAGGTCAATTTTTGTGTATTCATTAGATGATATTTAAATGGAAAGTATGGTTTTGTGCTTTGACCACCAGAATAGGTCTAAAATTTATCCATTAGTCATATAAATTGTAATTTTTAAACTGCCATTAATGTTTAGTTGTTAAAAATTTCCTTCTTAAGAATATCACAATCTGTTTGAGTGTTGTGGGAAAATTTTT
Organism: Philaenus spumarius; assembly: GCA_018207615.1. Classification (NCBI taxonomy): domain Eukaryota; kingdom Metazoa; phylum Arthropoda; class Insecta; order Hemiptera; family Aphrophoridae; genus Philaenus; species Philaenus spumarius. The sequence continues at coordinate 46,592 of JAGFPH010002195.1, forward strand.
AAATGCCATCCAGAATCACCAGCAGTTTTAACACCCTCCTACACTCCATTTTGCACCAGCAATCTGTTTGGGTAACATCCCTTTACACTTTATTTTACTCTAGCAATCTGTTTGAGTGCTGTGAGAAAGATTTTAAATGTCATCCAGAATCACCAGCAGTTCTAACATCCTCCTACGCTCCATTTTGCACTAGTAATCTGTTTGAGTGTTGAGAGAAATTTTTTAAATGCCACCTAGAATCACCAGAAGTTTTAACATCCTCCTACACTCCATTTTACTCTAGGAATCTGTTGTGAGTGTTGTGAGAAAGATTTTAAATACCAGCAGTTCTACCATCCTAGAGCACACCATTTTACTCTAGTAATCTGTTTGAGTATTGGTAGAAATATTTTAAATACCCTCCAGAATCACCAGCAGTTCTAACATCCTCCTACATTCCATTTTACTCTACCAATCTGTTGTGAGTGTTGTAAGAAAGATTTTTAAAACCAACAGTTCTACCATCCTAGTACACACCATTTTACTATTTCAATCTGTTGTGAGTATTGTGAGAAATATTTTAAATACCCTCCAGAATCACCAGCAGTTCTAACATCCTCCTACACTCCATTTTACTCTACCAATCTGTTGTGAGTGTTGTAAGAAAGATTTTTAAAACCAACAGTTCTACCATCCTAGTACACACCATTTTACTATTGCAATCTGTTGTGAGTATTGTGAGAAAGATTTTAAATACCATCCAGAATCACCAGCAGTTCTAACATCCTCCTACACTTCATTTTACTTTACTATCAATCTGTTTGAGTGTTTTGAGAAAGATTTAAATGCCATCCAGAAGCACCAACAGCTCTAACATCCTCCTAAACATCATTTTCTCTAGTAATCTGTTTGGGTAGTGTGAGAAAGATTTAAAATGTTTACTAAAGAGTTTATCAGATATATCGCTTTCAATGAAGAAATAATTCAATTTTACAATTAATTACAAAACACAATTTAAGTACCCTTAATTTTTTACTTTATATCATCTTATTATATGTAAATTTCCTTTTAATAGTCACTTATTCAAATGCAATTAGGTTTATATTATTCACACTATATTCTATCTTGCCTAAGGTAAACAATACTTACGGTCTCTACTATTTGTGTTATTTTTCTTGTCCGAGTAGTATTATTATTATATAAGTGCTTTACTACACTAACTCTAACTCTTATATTAGATTTCTTCAAATAATTTATTTGAATTTGTGGTTATTTTATTTACCTATTTTCTCCTACCATTATCAATACTGAACGAGACTATAAGTAAATTTAAATTTATTGTAAGTTTTTCAGGTTAATTTTAAATCGTAGTTTATTTTTAATTTTACAATAGTGACTTTATTTGTATCATATGTAGGCTTACTTTTCAACTTGAATTTACTTACTTTATTCCTCTCAGTATTTTATGTAAACGAAACATGTTTAAAGCTAGAAATTATGTTAATGTTTTTGCTCTAGTAAAAACCTTGTTGTTTGCTTCTAGCATTTCTGTAAACAAATTATTGCAAACCCTCAATTTCTAATTCGCTACAAAATAAATTTTAAACAAATTATAAACACTGTTGCAAAGTTTCATTACAGTCGCTTTAAAACGATCAATTTGCAAAGTTAAGGCTAAACAAATGGAACCGTTATTTCACTCCTTTATCTCAGCTAATGTGTAATAATGTAACTGGGTCCATTTACGTAATGTCTCGTCCATTACACAGTGTAATCAATCCTGCTTTCGCGCTGTGACGTCACGTCTGTCTTCTTTTATCGAATCTTGTTTTAGTGTTTATTTTAAAGCTTATTTCTTAGACAAACGAAAATAAACCAGCATTTATCTTAAAGTGTGCTTTCCGTAGTTTTATTTACAATCTATCTTTAATAATACAATCTGGATAATTTTAAATCTCTGAATAATTCATACTTATAAAATATAGCAAAAATAGAGGAGTTAAACCAATACAGTTTTAAACGGTAAAAATAATTTTTCCATGAATTTTGCTTAGTTTCATCGAATGAATGTTATTCAATAAAGTAATACAGTTCAACCTAATCACTTGTGAATAGAACGCACGGTTATTGATTTAGCTTTAAATAATATTTTATCATGGGTTACAAATCAAGCTGGGTTAGCGTCATTGAGGGACAGATGAATGACATTTCCAATTGGTTAATCAAATTGAATTTTCATATCTACTTTGTATTTTGTGTGCATTCTACTTGTATTCTGTTATTAAATGGAAGCTTATTTTTATTATTGACTAATGTGCTTATAAATTCACATTAACGTTTATGTGGCACTTTTATTTCAATACAATAACTTTAAATTTATAATAATAATTGATATTTGTTTAAGGTAACCCGAACGTTCCTATCCCAGCCATGTTAAATTATCTTATTTCAAGGACACTTAAGTTCCACAAATATTGCCCAAACAATTTGAAACTTTTATAGGCTTATTAAATAGGTTTGACGAGTATTTTAAACCTCTAATATTTGTATATACTCTTTATTTTGATTTTGTAATAATAAATCGATAAAAATACTTTTTCTACCCAGTTTTATAATTTACGAGTACCTCCTGTGGTTGAAATTCGACCAATTTTGATGTAAAGTAACAAAATTCAACTTGTGTTTCGCCTTTTTAATTTATTAAAAGTATTCAAATTCTCAATTCAATTACCATCTCCACGTATCTTAACAATATTACTTGACAAAAATAAAAAGCCTAAACAAAACTTCATAATTCAATTACACGCCAACATACATAGCAACAAATCAGACCTAAAACACATCAACAATAACAACATAACCTAATGAGTAAAGTAAGTAACTTATTTATTTGAAACTCAATCAGGTTGTCAGCTGTTTAGAACTAATTATTTCCTACTAATTTAGCTGTAGCATACTGTTGCAATTTCAAAACTCGGAATGTAACCAAAATAAAAGTGTAAATCAAATATTTAGCTTCAGAGTGACTTAGAACGTGAAAAAAAAAGAATCATCACAATCGGTTAAGTATTAACTTTAGGAAGTGAGTGAATAAAAAGCAGAAATGTTTTTCAATATATAGAAATATTATAGAAGAATGTATACATTAAAATTTTAATGAGGTTCATGTTGTTTCTGAGTATATAAGGGATATGTTTAACAAATTTCATTAGGATCTGATGGTAAATAGAGCTAAAACGTGTACCAACGCAAAAAATATCGTTCTTGGAAAATAATGAAAAACTTTTTTACAAAAATGGAATCGCTTCGTGCTAAAAGGGCCTCAGTTACAAATAATTACAATTTCAGTTAGGTGTGTTTTTCGTATAATAATACATACCTCTATGTTTTGGTATGTTAAAAAGACAATTTGTTTGTGGTTTTTATAATATATATATATAATATAATAAATGAGATCATGTCTTAAATGCTGTAAAAGACAAATCCGAATTTTACTTCCCATTGTATTTATTATCCATGGCTTCAGAATAAAATGAAGAAAAATATAAAAGAAAATTTTAGAAACTATTGTTTTTAATTTTTGACGTACAGCTTAACATTTTTAAATAACTGTAGATATTAAACACTCTGTATTCAACACTCTATAATTATTTTTTTTTACTTAAAGCAAATACAACACTTTCTGATTAAAAATCTTTACCCGGGTATGAATATAGAAGAATTACCAGATATCAAACCTAATAAACATATTATCAAAATTGAATTTGCTTTATTTACCAAGAAAAAATTACATATTACGATGCCACTCCTGAAGCCGGTCAAGGCACACAAAAAATTTCAAATGATTATTGTACTCCGTATTACTAAATTTCGTGAAATATTCCGTTGTAGATGGTCCCTCCCAAAGTTTATAAATTGTAAAACTACCTCAAATCTAGGATAATTTTGTTCTGAATTATTTAAGCTAATCAGGTGGTATAAATGTTACGTTATAAGAATAATATCCTTTTCGTCTGCCTGTTGGTTTATGGTTGGGTTCATGACACTGATCATTATTACTGAAAATTCTTCGTACTTAACATCTGGTTTATAATGAGTTAAAACTTGGTTTTACAATTACCTACAAATTATGAGTTTACCTACTTATTACAATTTATGAGGTTTGGTTTATTTTGTTATTTTACGTTCCATAATTATGTTTTTCCAGATTTCTGTTTCAGTTCTGGCTTATCTGATCGCACTAGCTTATTTAATTAATTGAATTTATCTCAGTTACCTCATTAATTTATTACTTTTTAACTATTTGTTAATTGTATGTTTTCAAAGGCTTTCTCTTACCTACTGTACAACTTCGGGCTTGTTCGAGTCGTTTCTGAAATGAATAGTTAGCCTTCTTTTAAATATAGCAAATTTTGTATCAATTTCGAAAGCTAGTGTTTTACAGGATGAATTTTCTTCTGGTACCTGTATTATGTTTTCTGTCAACGCCTGGAGATATATGAACTCAAATAGCACTCCTACGTTGCACGTTTGGTAACTACGCGCATCTGAACTTTTCGTGATTTTTTTCGTGACAGCTTTTCCGAACTTTTTATTCTTAAACTTAATTGCAATGGTCTCAACATATTTAGGTTTTTTACCGCTTCTTAAAATGCATATTCTTGACAAATTTATTTTCTTTTTTGTTTTGCTTGTTTTTATAGTTTCATTTATTACTCATTTTCCTTGCATTCTAGTTTTTCCCTCTATCTCTCAATTGTGAAACATATTTATAACTCGTATCCTATTTATCGAATTCTATAGTTTTTTCATTATTTGGCTATGCTTATATTTTATGAGATTATAGTAATTACATTTTAAATTTAAATTAGTTAAGTTAAATTAATTTTGAACAAAATGCTAAAAGAATCACTTTTATAAAATTTGCTTATTATTTATTTAGACTTCATAATTATTTTTCAATATTTTACACAAAATTTATATGATTAAGGATTCATAGTTCTCATATTATCATATCCGTGCAACAGCCTACATATTTGTCAAAATCATTATGAACCTTGCTACTGTCATCCTTTTTTGAGACAGTGTGTATGTTGAATAAAAAATAAGCAAAAGCTATAACTTAAAACATATGACAGATTTTAAGCTTTGGCTAAAATTTTTCAGCCTTTGATAACTAGCCTTAGCTAAAGGTTATTCACCTCACTTCAACCAAGTTCTAAGACTAAAAGCTTTGACTTAATAGTAAAAGCTAAAGCTAAGACTAAATGCTAAAAGCTTTTGCTTATTTTTTATTCAACAGACACTTTGAATAATTTGTACGTTTCACATTTATTTTTAATTAAATTTGAACATGAATGGATTTAGGCCTAATAATAAGTGAGATAGAGAACATAGTTCGTGCAATTGTGCACAAATAAACTACGCGAAGCCTCTACATAATTAATATCAAATTAAATATTTTTTTTTATTATTATTTATTTTCATATATTCCTATTCTTTTTGTATGAAGAAATAAACTTGGATAATGAAAACAAATTAATATCAATACAATAACTACAGAGGAACGTCAGAGATTTAACAGAAAAAAAGTATATACATATGAAAACCATAATAGTTTGTATGCCTTCTAAATCTCGTAAATTTAAAACAATTTTCCAGCACTATACAACTATAATAAATACATTATTTCTATAGTACTGATTCCTTTTCCTCAACTCATACCAAACCAGTCTTAACAAATGAGGTGTCAAAATGAAGGTTTTCACATTCACTTTATTAACGATTTCAAAAAACATGCACCATTTTCAAATTTATTATATTGTTTAAATAAAATGGAATATAACATATCTATCATTTTAAAATCACTTGTTACTTTATTAAGATTAGAAAGAAACAGCTGTCAACAATAAGTATTAATCAAACATTTAACAGCTGGTTACGTTCGCATTATTTACTTTGCAGATTAAAATTACTTTAGAAAAAAAACTGTGTGAAATATTAATAATTCGACAACGCAGGTGAACAGCTGACGTCAGATGAGCAAATTTCCAAAATTAAGTTTATAGGCCTATGTTTTAGGGTTTCAACCAACAATTTGGGAAATAGGTCTATTCACGACGGTGCTGAATAGCTCCAAATGGTTCGCACGCCATTCCGCATATTGGGAGTATCTGCAGTACACAAAGCATTACGTGCTTCGCACGCCAACCCCCATATTGGGAGTATTTTCAATATACAATTCATTGGGTGCTTCGCACGCCAACCCCACGGTGGAATCCACCACATGGCTTTGAACCGAGTACTTCTATGGTATTTACGTTTTGATCGATTTTGGGAGAACCAAGCGAGCTATAAGGTCGCGTAAAAATACAAAATGTGCAGAATAACATCCTACATTTATATTTGTAGAAAAAACTCAATAACAAATTTATTCTCGTAGGAAAAAAATAGTTATTTCCGGTCAAAAAACGTGCTTTCGTATGTTGGATTTTTTGGCTAACGAACTCGTCCGAGCGACTTAGACAACCAACATGTGTACCAAATTTGAACCAAATGTGGCCGCTAGAGTTAGAACACATATATACATATATAAATATGATTTTTAATTACACCCC
>JAGFPH010002195.1:53287-85425 GCA_018207615.1 Philaenus spumarius
TTAGAACACATATATACATATATAAATATGATTTTTAATTACACCCCAAAACGTGTTCTGGGGACCATGATCGGTGCTCATTTGCTACTCCCGATCTTGGGTCTTACCATAAGGTAAGGGCCACTGCAATAGCTCATTTTTCCTATGGAAATTCGTTAATAAGTTATGCTTACAACTTCTAATGCATGTTTTTTATTATAAGGGATATTAAATACAAATTTGTGAGAAACTATTAACCACTATTTAACTTTGCTCAGATTATACTAAGCCATTATGTTTGTAACTAAGCTCAAAATGAATGTAACTGGTTACATGGTTTTTACATAAATATTGTTTTCTGGTTTAATTTAGATGTGTGGCAACAAAACGATAAAATATCTTTATTTTCAACTTGATAGTATTTATAGCTTCTATCGCTCACACATAGAAGGGATATTATAGTTTATCTATTTTCGATGTGTTTATTACGTATAAGGTTGAAAGTTGCATGTCACAAGTTGACTTGAAACAACGTTTAGACTCACTTCTTTCTTTTAGATTTAAACAAGTGTCACCTGTGTTAAACGTTAAATCACAGGACTACAGTTGCATACAACCTGCGTTGTAAAGCACTAATAAACACATTCTGAAATGTTCTCTCGTTTTAAAAGAAGATGTATTTACCGCATGTGTTGAAAGCTATGTACACACGTGGCCTGTAACAACAGCCCTTTCCACAGCCATGTGTGCACATTTAGGGTTGACGTTTTGTATTTATTGAGGCCAAAGAGAATTCAATGTCGATTCTGTGTTTACTTTTGAGGTTAGATTTTATCTAGTATTCAATGTATTTTTAATCAGTTTTTGCATTTAGTAAAATTAGTTAGCAAAAATGTATAATTTTATTCAGAAGGTCTTTAAAGTTTTTGCACAATCGAAATTGTTTTAGAATATTATTTTAAATCTAACGTTTGAAGGAGAATATTAAAAATTTCAGTAGATTAACACAAAATTAAATTTTACTGGATTTAATAAACTGATTCTTACATCCTGATGACCGATGTAAACGTCAATCATTCGTTACCATGACAACAGAATAATGCCGCAGTGATTAGCGTCTTTATAAATAAAACTTACAGAGTGAAAGTTTAGATAATTATTGTTTTAATTAAATTCAATTCAATTTGTATTATATGAATTCTAAAATAACTAATTATCATAAGATAAATGCATGTCATATATTATAATTTCAAGAAATTGTAATTAATTAAGGTAATTAATTAATAAAGTATTATAGTTTAGACTTGATTTGGACCAGTGTACACGAATAAAGGGTCTACATATTCGAAAACATAGATAATAATGAGTTTCTATTAATAAGGCAAACCTACAAAACAAGACAAACATTTGAAAAACCTTAAATGTGAAAGGGAAATCATGTGTCCCAGCGTCTCTGTAAAAATCCTTTTTAAAGATTAGCTTTTCTTTAAACACAAAAACAACTATATTTTATTAGAGGTCAAACAATGTTATTAAAATACAAAAACTATAAAATAATAATTAGTTTGGAAAGTGTATATAACAAGCACTTCCATAGAGATAACCTGGTCTTAGTTACAGCTTCCCAGAAATAAACAAATTAACAAACTCTGTGGCTCTTTGGCAATATAACTAATAAATATAAATTTATTTTTAGCTTTGACATAAAGCCTGCATTTATCTGTAATTTTATATTTAAATAAAACATATTAACATATAAAAAAATGTATATAGTGTAGGTTGGCTCAAAAACAGGTACTTAACCTCGAACCAACTAAGATCCTCAATTGTTATGATTAGGATGTTTACAAGTAGTATGACTAGTGTGATTATTATGGTTTTATTGTATTATTTTATTGTAGTTTTTTATTAGTTTATTAATGGTGATTAAGTTTGTAAATATTCTGTAAGAAAAAAATTTGATGTAATTGAGGAATTACAATAATTCATTTCATATACACATTTATTACACGATTGCAAACACTACAAAAAATAATAAAAAATGAATACTTTTAAACTTTTTTATACACATTAATGGTCAGGCGTTTATCCGATATTGAGTGGTCAAAGTTTTAATTTCATTAACTTTGAACGCTTAAAGTGTTTAATATGTTCTGGAAACTTTTTATACAATTTTAGAGCTTTATCAGTGGCAGAATGTTTGGAAATTATTAACTTAGGTTTCGGAATTTAATTCTTATATATTGAATACATTTTAAGATATTCAATATTATAAATTTGAATATGTTATTCAATATTATTATTGTTTGGCTAAGTGTCGTCAAAATAGTTAAACGAATGCTAAAATTATTATTAAAAAAACGTTTTTATTGTGATATGTAATTGTAGAGGATGTTATAATTTATTTAATCACATAATTATAGGTTACCTATTATAACTGTAATTGTAAACTATTGGACCGCTTGATCTTTACCACCGGCCACTTACAAATTACATAAGACATCAAATCACGCACAACCTGCTTTGAGAACTATTATATAACAAACTAATTATTTACTACATTACCGATTCACCAGACTGAACGATGACTAAATGGAATAGGCTCCCTCAACCTAATTTGACCATAATTACTAATATATGATTACGAGCCAGACAGGACTCACCAAACCACCGCCAACTTATGAACACTCTCGTGGACACGCTTTGCTCAACATTAGGCCTATAACAATCTATATATTACAACGAAAAGCTTGTTTCTCTAGAAACGCTCCGCTACTTTGTTGGGAACGCCAAGCTCTGTTGCAAAATAAATTACTATCACCTACTGGGAGACAATGGCTAACCTTTTCTATTCGCCTAGGTGAAGCAACTTGTTGCCAAATATTTAATTTACTAAATATTTTGACCAAAAAAATTATATTTAACTCCCAGTAATTTAACACACTAGCTCAATTAAACTGACTCTTTTTTACTTTCTGTAAACCTCAGAGTTGTAAGTACACTGGAACTAACCTTGTAACGTGAATTATGTGTGCTTTAGTTTAACTTATAATTTAGCCAAGTTCTAATATCTGAATACATGGGATACACTATTGGATGTGCAAGACAGGTAACATAAAATCAAATTAATTTTGTTCTGCAAATAAAAAACTTTGAATTTATTACTTTTAAATTCAAACAGAAATAAAAAAAACTGAAACACAAAATATTTAAATTCTTTGGTAATTTTTACCTTACACAACAAATTCAAAAATAATTAACTTAATCTAAAATGGCAGAACTTTCTATGAATTTACTTACTTTGAAAATTGCTTTTATTCTATTTATAATGTTAATTAATTAAATCTTTTTATTATTAAATATTATTATTTTTAAACTTTTACTTTAATCAAATTTTAATTTAATTTAATGAACACCACAAGATTAATAAAATATCTAACCCAGTATAATAAATAAATTTAATGAATTTACTCGGGCAAAATCTTAGGGAAATCTGCAACGTATTTTCGCTTTTCACAGACCTTATAAGTTGTAGCTATATATGTCCTTCGACTGGAGTCACAAGTTGTCTCGTGCCTGTGAATTACAGATGTTTTCTTTCTGGAAGTTGGCAGATGGTCCTAGGTCCGTTCGTCTGGTTATCCCACGATGTCTAGAAGCTCAATCACGATTTTTGTAAAAAAGAAAGAGACCGAGAGGCGCTGGGTATCCTGTATTTATACCCAGTTTCCCTCCGAATCAGGTATGGCCTCGCTGGTTTTTGCACCCTTATGTCGCATCCTCCAATTTGCAATTTATAAAAGATTTTGTTTTCCTTTGCTATAGTATTAATTATTTTAATGAATTTTTTCCTCTATCATTTCTTTACTTTTTAATTATTTTAATTAAAAAACTATTTCTTTAAGTTGATTTCTCAGTTCCTAAACTTTGGCAATCCCACATCCCCTCTTCTCTCCATGCGCCCTTGCGCTGAGATTTACCGCGTTTTCTTTGTCGTTTCTTCTATTGTTCTTGACTTTTCTTTAATAACTTTACTAATTTCGATCGGATTTTCCTGCTACTTGGATTTTCTTTCTTCCCACATCTTCTTCTTTACGCACGAACTCGAATGGTAGTTGTAGGACGTTTCGTTTGCATTTTCGCGTGTCCCGACCGCTTTCCGCAGATTTTCTCCACAAAGTCTTCCATTTTTCATTTTCCGACGATTTCCTTTTCTGCAGTTCTTTTTCTTGTGGTTTAATGTTACTAGCCGCAGTCTCGCCTCTTTTGACCTTTTTTCCTGGTTTTTCTTGGACTTAGCAGTTTTACGAATTTACTCTATTTGTTCTTTAGTTTATATTACCGAAATTTATTTTATATACTGGATCATTATACAATTTGTTTAGCTACTAATCTATTTTAATTATTTATGAACTTTAAAACTTTATTTTACCTTAACTTTTGTTCTTAAATGTTTTACAATTGTCACCTTTCCATTCAAATTATATTTAACTTTTCTTCTAATTTTCCATTAAAACTTTACTTAAATAATACTTTGTATATATTACATTTAAAATAACTTTATTTTTTATGTACTTTTTATTATACAAAATTCGCCATTTTATAGCATTTTCTTTAATATTAACATTATGACCTTTTGTCATATGACATTTCTTTTTTGGAATTTTTTCCTGAATCCAAAAATGCACTTACTTTTGGATTTTGAGTTAAATTGAATTTTTTGTTTAACTTTGAACGCATATTACGTAAGCAATTTCCCTTATTACGTTTCGGGAATTAGATGCCCAATACATAAGCGTTTAGCGTAATGCATTGACCACATAAAACCACTAATTCGCAAATTCCTAAATCCCGGCTATTCCCTCAGAAATCAGATAATTTCGGCTAAGTTACTTTTGCCGTTTTCGCCAGCTAACTCTCATCTTGCCCTGCCTTGCATTTCTATGACCTACATACGTAGATGCCCGTAGTTGTCTAGAAAGATTGAATTATTCAAAAAAATATTTGAAAAATTCAAAATTTCGGGAATTGCACGGACATTTTCCGCTGCAATATATAAAAATCAAATACCACTCACTCACTCACTCACACATCACGAAATCTCAAAAACTACTGAACGGATTGGAAAGAAATTTGGTATGTAGCTTCCTCTAGGGCCATAGGTGCTCGCTACGAACGGGTTTAAACAAATTCGAAATTTTAGGGGGGTTTGGAGGTGTCAAATTTACTAAATCACGATCTCTCCAAAACTACCAAACGGATTAGAATTACATTTTTTATGTAGCTTCCTCTAGAGCCATAGGTGCTCGATAAAAAAGGGTTTCAAAAAATTCTAAATTTTAGGGTGTTTGGGATGTCAAAGTTACTAAAAATCCCCATAAAAATATATAGTATAATATAGTTATTTATATATTTGTTTTGGTTAATATACATTTAACTTTTATTTCTCTATCGATCCTTGCAAATCCGGATCTATCTATATATTTTGCTGCCCCGATATATATATTTATCATCATATCTAATGAACGATTTGTCTAAACATGGTGAATTCTCAAACAATATATATATATATATATATATATAGATATATATATAATACTATTTATGAGATAGATATTCCAATTAAAACAAAATCCAAACTAAATCCCCAGGTCAAAATTGCTGCCGTTCAAAAATACAGTCATATAATATGTCACATGTGCTTCCATGGTCTGAAAAATCAATGTCAGGGTTTCACTACAACTATAGCATCGATTATCACAAATACAAAACAGTTGAACTAGGTCCTAGGACGACATGTAAATGGTGTACAGCTATGAAGCGGTATAAATCACATGATTTAGAATCTACGATTCATATCCTTATGACACACAAAATTACCATCATTTGTCGCATTTATTTCACCAAAATAATTATGCAATAGCGAAGCATTGCCGGGTCAGCAAGTTAACAATATAAATCAAACCGCAATCGTTGAAACTACCTGTCATCATTGTGGCTTTTACAGAATTTCATTCCATCTCTCATTCAGTAAATCGAATAGTGGCCATCGGGTTTGAGGTTAATATCTGAGGAATGTCTCAAAATACTTTAAAGTTTCACATAATTGTTTCTTGGCAAGAAGTATTTTTGTTAACACTGCTAGTAAACTATATGACTTCTAGTAAATAATAGGTATATTATTTATAGTTGTGATAGTGTTAGACATTGTATTAGATTTAATTGGAGTCGTAATGCTTGCTTAGAACGCAAACACAGTATTATACTAACTAACAAGATTAACTAATTAATTTAAAAGAGATACAATTTATCTTTTCTTATTGTAAAATTTTACAAAAGAATCAAAACGAAAGGTTTATTTACTGTATTTAAAAAAAGTTTTTAATGTCGACTAATAACTTACATTTTTAAGTGCTAAAGCATTTTTATTTTTTACAACAAACAAACCTGTCTCTACGTCTACATTAAAAACATAAAAACTTCAACAGTTTGTTGCCATTTTGAAATAGTTGAGGGTCAAATTTTAAATTTTTATAAAGCCTAACAATTTTGTTTTATGTTCATCGATGGTGCTTGTTCTTTGAGACACGAAAATTTATTTAAAAAATGATTTGTTAAAGGAACTATATTCTTGTAGATTTTCAGCCAATTTAATGCTTTTCTATACATTCTGTAGCTTTTGTGACACACGTTCTTTTATCAGGCAGAGTTAATTTTAAGGCTAATTTCGTAACTAAATATTAGAAACAGAATGTAAAAATTAATCCTTATTTTAATTAATCTAGACATTGTATGGTTTATTCAAATCTTTATATAAAACTCAAGTGACCAAGTCAGCATTTCTTAAACCTAACATAATCTTATCTTAATCTTATGTTAGGGTCTTACTAACCTTATTTAAGAAAGGAAATAATATGGGTTCTTACATTTTTAATACGGTAAATATTTCTCTATTCTATACCCGATTACAGGGGTAGTACTAAGCCTATTCAAGCAGTATAATTATCTTGAAGTTTTCAAAAATGTCTACTACATTTACGTATGCCTTTGAAATGTTGGCTTCTGTCTAGATTTTCACCCCACCCAGTGGCATAGAAACTTGATCGAGGCCAAAAACAGTTCTTAATTTACTAAGACAATAATAAGAATTTATTTAACTTTAAAATATTTGAAAATTTGTATTCGCTCTATGAGATTCACAAATCACATTATTATTATTAGAGGGTTGTGTGGCCTGCCACCAGGACACATTGCACCTAACCCATGAGGTCCTCTGTGCCCCATGCCCAAGCAGCAGTTTACATAAAAATCGCCCTTTTCGCGAAACGAAGGAGTCCTTCTGAGCCTTCCTCTCGTATGTAGCTGGTGTCCCAAATTATTTCTGCTTCAGTGATGCGAGGGCGTCACATTCGCATAGAACATGGGAAGAAGTTTCCACCTTCTCTCCACATCTTCGACATAATAGTTTATTCTCTAGCCCAATCAGGTGGAGGTGACTCTTCAGAGAATTGTGTATCATCAGTAGACCGACCAGCAACCTCACTTTCGGCCTGTCTAGAACCAGCAGTGTTCTGCTTAGATGTCCATCCAGGCCATCAATAAAGTCGTGCGCCTGTCTCTGGCCTCTTACCGTAAGTGTTCTGATTGAACGTTTTTTTCTTACGCTTTCTTTCCCATAGCCTCTTTACTTGATATTAGAATCATCGATTCTGGGCCCACCTGTGGAGTACCAGCTCCTCTTCTTGCAAGTTTATCTGCTATTTCATTCCCTCACAAGTCACACTAAGTTTTCTAATGTTTAAATTTGTATATTATTTGTCATTAAACTTAAAAATTAAGATTAGGCAAATTAATATTCTTAAAATTAAATGAGCAATTCTTGTATCTAGCTTTATATCTGTCGCGGATCTCGAAAACGGCTCTAACGGATTCAAAGACATTTTGTATTAGGTGTAGTTTTGATTTTTAAGTACACTCATATAGTTGTATTTCGTGTAAAAACACAATTTTTTTAGAAAATCTAATTTAAATGTTGAAAAATTTTAACATAGGGTCTTATGGGTTGCCATGTTGGTTACAAAATAACAACGAAATAGTAAATAAAGCGATCAAAACAGCTGTTTATAAACAAGCCAATTTATACTGTTTTAGCACGTTGGAAATAGATTGGAATAGAACTGAGATTGAGTATTATAAAAAATCAGCTGTTCATTGGATAGTTTTTAATTACTGTTAAAAACAAGCTAATTTGTTTAATTTGGAATTAGAATAAATTGGGCTTGATTTAACAATTTATTTTGTCAAAAAAATGGTAAACTTAAAAAAAATGGCAAAGATGGATCAATTATAATAGTCAATTTTGTAATATAGGCCTGGCTCATTTCTGAAACATAGTAATGAGGTTACGTTAATCCTGCAATAATATTTACTATATTTATTCCTGGTTTCAAAATTTTAGTTGGCAGAAAATAGTAGAACTAGGACTAAAATCGTAATGAAAGCCTCTCACGTTTCTTAAGCATATATTTGAGGTTATAATTAATCTTGTAATTACTGTTAATATATTTAAGCCTG
Source organism: Philaenus spumarius (assembly GCA_018207615.1). NCBI lineage: Eukaryota > Metazoa > Arthropoda > Insecta > Hemiptera > Aphrophoridae > Philaenus > Philaenus spumarius. Next base: position 61,841 of record JAGFPH010002195.1, read on the forward strand.
GTTTCATAATTTTACAAACCTATGTACAAACGAGACAAAGATTAACAAGATTCTTTAGCGAATTTTCCAACTGCGAGCGAAGCGAAGCAGCCATCTGAGGCCGAAGGCCGAGGCTGGGTCGGGATGCCAAGGGCCCAGGGGCAGAGACCCTAGTATTCTTAAAATAAAAACAAATTGCTTTGCTATTGCCACCCACACACTGAATGGTCACCAACATAAATAGGGACCAAAGTCAGTTCGTATTTCAAATTTCTTCGATACCCTCACCCTCAAATATGCTTTTTAGGACACTACGATTTAAAGAAAACACAATATTTTTCTTAGATTCTGTTTACTCCTAAACAGATTGTTTTGTTCTCTGTACATACCGTACGGTCTACTTCACCCTGATTACAACTTTCAAAAGCAGGTCGAAGAAGAAAGATGAAATAAATTAACAAATTGTAAACATGGTTTGGCAAACTAGTTTTTAATTAGTCAATAAATTAAAACGTAGATAATTATGTTATTGGCTTCCATCAAAACTGGTAACAACAATGGTCCGTTACTATGGCAACAAGTCAATACCACAGCACTTTGATCTGTGTTTCATTATTGTATGGCTTTAGATGCAAATTTAAACTCTAATAATCCAATTACAATTTTAATGAGTAACTGATTAAATATTTTCATTGGTTTGTAAAGTAACACGTTACTAAAATGTAAATACAGCATTCAATAAAATATACATTAAATATTTTGAAGTGGCTTCAATGAAATACTCTACTTCGTTTTTAATATTGAAAAATGTGACGTTTTATTTTTGAAATTGCCATCGCAAACCCTGTTCAACACATATGTTGGTGAAGGTTGCTTAAAATTTTGAAAGCAACAATCTACCCTAAACAAATGAGAAAAAACTTAACTTTGCTATTTTCCCCAATTTAATAAAAATTGGTAAAATAAGGATTTATATGGTCCTGTTAGCGAATATTTTTTCCCTTCATTTTTTTACAATAATGTGCCACTAGTGAATCGAGGTGTTTTCGAAGCAGATGACCAAAGTTGGTTTTGGTAATGAAAGTTCCAGGACTTGTCCAGGGAAAATTTCAATAAATTAATCATAGAACTTTTCAAAGAAAACTCGGATGATTCCCGTAACGTACTTGAAGGCTAGAAAGTGTATTTACTTTATCCTAAATATTTTAAATTAATACATTTTTGCAAGGCAATAACAGACTAAGTAGACCAGTAGGATTTTATTGCGACATAAAGCACGTTATATTAAGTCAAATATCCGCGGGTGGTGACGTTTAGAGTCTTATAAAACTGCTGTCGTAAATAAACCTTTTCGGAAAAAGAAGATTCTATTTGCTTTTGGAGCTTTTGTTTCATTGACGTGTCATATAAAGTTCATCTTCAACAATACTTATATTAATACAAGAGAGGTTCAGGAATACTAATTTAAAAATCGAATTAATAAATTGCCAAAATATTTTACTTGAATAGCAAGTCCAACTGACATAAAATAAATACAATAAGGGGGCAAACGTTACTTAAAAATTATGACTAGCGTGTTTTGTAAAATGAATCCTGCATACATCAATATTTTTTAATTATTATTATTATTATTATTCTTTTCAACTTAAATATTTTATTAATAATTTTATATATTTGTTTCTTTCGTTTTCTTTAAGTTTTAAATTTATTTAAATCTGAATGATTTTAAAATTATGGTCCTCTCAAAGGCTACTTTTCCGGAGGCCCTAATTTATTTCACAAATTATTTTCTATGGTAATATTTTACTTTGAATAAGTGATAATAATATTACGTTATATTAGTAATGGTCTATTGAATTAATCATTAGCCTAAATTTTAATGATCAAATGTGTATATTGCAGCAAGAATGTAATTATTAAATAAATGTATAAAGTAAATAAATAAATGCGTCCCTATATCATACGTTACAGTAAATAAATGTGTAAATTACCATTTTGACAGTATAATGGTAATTAAATGAGGATAAAACAAGCAATACCTATTTGCTTCCTACAATATAAAGTTATGAAAATTCGCTTCCACCTGTCAGGCGTCTATGATTGATGCAGGTGTGTAGTGTTGACCCCATTCCTTCACAATGCAATGCTGTAATTCAAATTGCATACAATTCCCATGCTCAATTTACGTCCATTTTACAAGGAAATGTATCCACACAAGTTCTTGTCCCACTTTTTATAAATTATTCATACCTTTCTTCCTGGTTCAATTTGTGTTACTATATATTTCTAAGAATGTAATTTAATTAAAACTTGTCAAAAGTTTAAGATTTACTTGGTATAAAATTATATTTTGCAATTAAACGTTCAAAATGGCTAAGCAGTTATAATGGAATCTCAAAACAATTTGAAGTATTGTGTAAGTGTTTCTTCTTGAGTCATATGTTAACTACTTGACTATGGTAGGTTTTGAAACCTGCAAGGAATAAATAATCTCTTCCTGACAAACCATTTTATTCTCATAGTTATAAGGTGTAGTTTTACTTGGACGATATCAGTTTTGACCTACATATTACTTCATATTATACCCCTTCCACAATCGCCTTCCAAATATGTATATAGTGAGACTTTAAACATTGAGCTAATGCCAGCCATGAACGACAGGTTGCGACTACCCACCCTTTCTGTTTTCTCCTTTATTGCCCACACTGTTCCTTGCTAGTCCTTTGTGTCGTGTGAATCCAGAAGATGCAAATCTCCAAGGGAGAAATTAATCCGATTAACCTTAATGTTGGATGTCTACGATTCTATCTCTTACCGAAACTTCTTCTATACCTTGCGTAAAACAGCAAAAATATGCACTTCGTACTAACGTGTTTCGGACGCCGTTTCTCAACCTAAAAAGTTGTGAAACATCTTAAATTGTTCTTAAAGGCTTTGTGCTTTTGTCTTATATCTCATAATTGAAAGAAATTGTCGGCAACTCCTTTTAATCAACAGTTTAACTGAGTAAAAATCGATTATTTTTAAAGCATTTTTTGGGAGTTTTAAGCAATAATTTCTATATTTTAAGCTAACACGTAAAAAATATAAAGCCTTCTTTAAAACTTAAAATAGTTTCCCAGATTATTAATTTATAAATAGAATCCGAAACACGTTATCACGATTGCATGTATCAACGATTTTGCGGCTTCGGTCAGACCTTTTGCATTGAAATCATACTGTACACTCGGGAGTTTTATTCAAGGCATAGAAGAGCCTTAAATTAACCTTGCAGAGATTATTTTAGTTATTAATTTTATCAATGGAAACTCTCCGTGGAGTAGGGCAGTTTTGAAGAACCTTTGCCTTTTTTATATTACCTTAATATTATTTTAAATAATCTAAAGCCCTATTTACACTGTCGTGGGGCCACGGCAGTCACTGGCGTGGCGCCACGCTAAAACAACAGCCGTGGCGTCACGCTTAAAGTCAACGTGTAGCCACGCCCCTGTCCCACGGCAACATTCAGCCGTGCATTCTTCGTGGCGTGAAGCAAGCATTTGCTGTGGTCTTTTGTGATTTATAGGTTAAATGATTGTTATCAAATATGGATGTTGCGAACAAATTAGTTATTGAAGGTTGTGCTGTAGTCAGTGTATTGTTAGCTAATGAAATAGTGCATAGAATTAATTCCAAGTTAAAAAAGAAACCAAGAAAGAAAAGGCGATGGTGGGTAAAAGAGTGGATTGCTCGCAGGGAAGTGTTAGGTCCATTAAATTCTATTGCAAATGAGTTAAGAGAGAATTATCCACAAGATTTTAGGAGCATGTTACGCATGACACCTGAAAACTTCGATCGTTTACTAGAAAAAGTGTATCCTTACATAGTTAAAGAAGATACACAGTTAAGGCTGGCTGTACCACCAAAATTGAAACTAGAGGTGACCCTTCGCTATTTGGCAACAGGAGATAGTTTCGGCAGTTTGGAGCTATTGTTTAGGTTACCAAAGAGCACAATATGCAAGTTTCTGAACCCTACTTTGAAGGCAATTATTGTTGCATTGAAAGATCATTTGAAGGTAAGAAATAAAATGAATTAATTTTTAAACATTTATTAACACACAATTGTTTGTAGTTATAGTTAAATTCTTGAGACAAAAACTTGTTAACCAAGGGAAAAACCTTTTAAGAAATGTTCAAAACTGTTCATTAAGTTAGTACTTCAAAAAGTTGTATTCGACTTCATCAGCGACGAAAGTCTGGTCGGTATCCATATCTAACACAGTAGGTCTACTAGTGTCATCATATGCAGAAGGTGTGCGGGATAACAAACAGCTATTGCTGTCATTGTCAGAACCACCATACATACTGTTTATAAGGACATTTGTTAACTTTTGTTGAATTTGAATGGCTTTCTTCGGATTGTCCATTGATCGTAACACACTTGCTATGTATTTGCCAAAATTGTCATAAATATCGCCTTGAGGTTTGGCTGTGCATAAGGCAGCTGCAGTTTGAGAAATCTCACTGAGCTTATTTACCGCTGCCGTTAAATGAGAATCGTCCGAGGAAAGGTTTTTTACACTTTTAGGAGGTATCTTTTTTCTTTTATTTTCCAGAAAAGAGAACGGTCCATCAGTAGGATGAGAAACAATAGTTTCTGTAACACGTTTCCTAGGTATGCCAACGTTTCGTTTCTCTACAATTTTAGATTTAGAAGTAGGAGCGGATGAAAAAACCTCTGATGTAATTGTAGGCACTAGTATGGACGGACTTTCATTATTCGTATCCATTGAATCGTCTATGTTTTGTACTTCAGTCTCCACGTCGTCTTCGTTGTCGTCAATTTCGCCAGTGTCTTCTGTTGTCTCTTGTAGTTTATTTTTTATTACCTAAAAAGAAAAATTGTAATTTTTTACTCGATTGGACATTCATTTCGTGTTCGTTTCAGGTGCCTGAAAACAAAGAAGAGAGGCTTAAAGTGGAACAAGGATTCCATGAGAGGTGGGATTTCCCCGGATGTATAGGAGCAGTGGACGGAAAACACGTTCAAATAAGAAGACCAGCTAAGAGTGGATCAGTATTCTACAACTACAAACACTTTTACAGTATTATATTATTAGCATTAGTTGATGCTGACTATCGATTTATCTACGTTGAAGTTGGCGCTAATGGTCGGTGCAATGATGGTGGTGTGTGGGAAAAATCGTCTTTATCTCGTGCTTTTAAAAACAACTTGCTTAACTCACCGTCAAAAGCTGTTATTGTAGGCGATGACGCATTTCCACTACAAACATATCTAATGAAACCTTATCAGAAGCGATATTTACCAGATGAAGAAAGGATATGCAACTATATACCGATTTAGCAGGGCAAGAAGGGTGTCTGAAAATGCCTTTGGGATATTGTGTAGCCGTTTTCAGGTATTTTCCAAGCCGATAGCTTTAAAGTCTCTTGACACCATAGACAATGTTGTGTTAGCTGCCTGTACCCTTCACAATTGGCTAAGAAATAAAAGTGCTAATTATTTAACCCCAAGTTGTGTTGACAGAGAGAATGAAAATTATGAATTAGTTCCTGGAACATGGCGTGAATCCGTTATAGGTGCTATTCATAACCTTCAACCTACAGCAAGCAAACGTTCCAGTACTAAAGCTGAAAAAGTCCGTGACTGTTACAAAGAGTATTTCAACAATGACGGCTCCGTGTGGTGGCAAAGACGAGCTGTTGGCCTTGAATAGGTCAGTCGTGGAACGTGTACCTTATAAAAAAGGCAGGAAATTCAAAAATGTTTAGTATAAATTTGTGTTTAAAAATATTTAACTTTACACATTTTACAGATTGTATTGTAACTTACAGCACATGACATTGTATCAAATTAAATGTGTTAAAAAAAAAGTTGTTTTAATCCTTTGTTAAAAGGTTACATCTTACTGTAGTTACTTCTAAAGTAAAATACATTATTTTTTAATGTACAATGTTTATAAAATGCTGTGTATTGGTACACTTTAAATTTGAATTATTTTAATTCCATGTATGAAGTTCTACATTAATTAACTGCAGTTGTAATAAAAGAATTACTTACCATATTAGATTTTGTATTGCGAGCATATATGTGTGGTCGTAAGAAGCTGTCCATTATTCCAAACCAATACACAGTTGGTGTGTACACATCACTAGTACCCGCACCAGACACTTCACTATCTTTAATTTTTTTAATTTCTTGTGAGTAGGCATTCCTTAGGTTTTTAAACTTTTTTATTATTTCATTAGGCCCAAAACCAGCAATATTTAGTAACTCCGAAATTCTTTTCGCAGCAGTAGCACGCATATCACGGTTTCTGTAACTATCAATGTTTATATCGTACAAGCAAGGTTCAGTTCGATACAGTTCTAGCATCCGCACGGTTTCGGCTTCGGTCATTTTCAAACACTTTTTCGACACGGTGTCGGACGTACACACCTTCGAATTCGCCTTGAAACGATAATACGTGTTCCTCTCAAGAAAACTCACAATGAACTGATCGTTCGCCACGGCTGAGCCACGCTTGCAACAGGCGTAGCAACCAAACATGGTTTGGTTTGTTCCGCGAGACGTGGGGAACAGGCGTATTGGATTGCCACGCCTGCTATTTCCACGTCTACTTTGTTTACACTAGCCGTGGCCATGCTTCTGAGCAAAGTCTCACCACCACGCCTATTTTCAGCCGTGGCCCCACGACAGTGTAAATAGGGCATTACATACAACTAACATACATATTTTCTTAAATTAACAGTTCAGGAACCATAATAATAATAATTTAAATGTAGATATTGATTTGAAATTAAAATAACATACTTACATTTTTCATCTATTTAACAATTATATGCATACTCAAAATTACTATTCAGAAATCAATATTATATTTAATTAAATTAATTTTGATGATTTTGATGGATCACAACACATTTCATCTGCAAAGTTACCATCTTCAGTGATGCACGATCTACAATAATCAAACTATAAATAAAATATGTTTTAAACTGCCTTATTGTTCTAGAGTAAAAATCTTGGTCTCACTATAAACAATACTCTAAGCTGTTATTGACACGTGCAATAAAGTGTTTGCTGGGATGCACAAGCTGGAGAAGGTAAAAGATTGCTTGCCGTTTAATGTTAGAGTGCAGCTGGTGAAAACATAAATGTTTCCATATTTTAACTATTGTGATACTGTTATCAATGACATGACTTTGGAATTAGCTAACAAACTTCAGCGTGCTCAAAATTATTGTTTATGGTTCATTTTTTACTTAAAACATGACGATCATGAGGCAAATATTATAAACAAATTTTAATTCTAAAGCTTAGATTTTCAAAATTACCAGATTTTGTTGTTATTGCTCACTGGCTTGATTCGCTATCTGACAGAAATGTAAATGCTACCGACACACGACGAGGAGATTCATTATTACTTATACACAGGCACAGAACTAAGATATTTAATAAATCTTTCACTGTGACAGCATGTAGGCTTTGGAATTTATTTTTGGAGAGTTTGAAATGCATTAATGACCTTGTTCAGTTCAAGAAGGCTTTGGGTTGTTGGTTCTGCGACAGTTTTGGGTAGTTTCGGGCGCTCGGGAGGGTTTTGAGGCATGTACTTGAATGTGTGTGTGTGTTTGAGAGTGTATGTTTATTTAAATGTTTATTTATTATAGTGTAGCAAAATTTATTTTTAGTTTTATTTTACTTAGGAAATAAATGTGTATATTTTTAGTTCTCAGTGTTCGGATATTATGTTTTAGAAGTAATTATTATTTGTAGTTTTGTTTGTTTATTAATTTTGTTTGTAATATGAATTTTTATGTATTTTGAAATTCGAGGTTAAGTGGAAGAGAGGACCCAATGGTCCTAACTTTGCACCAATAAATAAAGATTATTATTATTATTATTATTATTATTATTATTATTATTATTTTTATTATTAAATATAACTTTATTTTTAAAGATCTGTAGTTTATGTTTAGAGATCTAATTATTAATATTTTTGAATTACTAAACAACGACCCTTGTAAGAGATAGCTCGTATTTACTTAAAGAGAATTTTTGTTCAAACAACTTACGTATTTAAATATTTTTGGAAACCAAATTTTATTCAAATGAATTTAATTGCATTATTATTGTCATGAAAGTTTTTAGATGAGTGGTACCTCGGACGATATTTCTGCGTGATCCTCATTGGAGTTGCTACAGGTTTTGGAGTCTTTTCAGTTTTTAAGGGTGCGCTATACCACTAGAGAGAATCCTCAGCACGATGTTGAATAAATCCACTAGGAGCGCTGGCAATCAGTCTAGCAGTGAGTAGGCGGAGCTAAAGAAATGATTGACAGTGTTTGGGTTACACCTTCATGCAGACAAGACGTACAACGTAGACAAACACAACTGTACTGTACTTCCTTTCCTTGTTAGCCCTACTGTTAGTAATAATTATAACTTAGCAACGCAGCGAAGGCATTCAAAACACATGTTTAAAAATAAGGAATTGAATAACTGAATTCGTTATTTTGTTTTGTATTTAATAATACAAACAAACTGTTTACTAATGTTAGTTATTATTAATTGAAAAAGCAATTAAATTAAGTATGAAACATGGGCTTTTGTAACACTTGCCGAAACGTTCGACTTTATTCATTATTGTTCTGAGTAAAAAAATCACTTTTTAACTATAAGTGCACGTTCTGTTGACAATAATATTTTTAAAACATAGGCCTACCTACTCATCTGTATGTATCTATAATATTCAAATAGTCATTTAATTTATACTATGAAATGTCTGCATATTAATAGTGTCGGTTTTTATAAAATTTGATGTATAATAATTTGGCTATAATAGTACAATAATTTACAACAATTAGTTATATGATTATGACACTTAAGATCGATCTTTCAATCCAAATTAAACCCTGGTTTTTATCATAAAAATTATATACTGTATGTATATATTTTGTTACAAAAACAAGAAAAGAAAAAAAACCTTAAAATTAAACAAACATCCATATCACATCCAGAATTCGATTTAAAATTAATTTTCTGTAAGTTTCTTTAGAAAAATGCCTTGCAAAATTACCTGAACTTGCATTTTCTTGTTAGGTTAATTTGAATAATTCTGGTAAAGTGCATCCTCCTATTTCATTAATTTTTTAATTTGTATTTGAGCCCCAGTACAACACTCATGTTTTAGAAAGGAGTAAATTTACCTTGAAGATAAGCAGAGCCAATAAGGCCTACTTTAAATTCGGAATCTAGGAAAAAATAGGTATAGCTATATTTTGAAATAAATAATTAACTTACTCATTTTTCATTTTGATGAGAAAAAAACATTATTATTTATGCATTATGAAAATTATTATTTATACATACAAAAGTTATTATTTACTCATAAATAACTTATAATGTTCACATTAAAATCATTATTGACGCATACAAAGTTATAATTATCACATAAAAATCATTATTTACCCATAAAAAGTTATTATTTGCACATAGAAATCATTATTTACTTACTTAATCATATTTTATTATTTACCCACAAAAAACTTATCCTTCTGTATTTACACATAAATAAGTTAGTATTTTATCCACAAACAGTTAAAAAAATATTGTTTACAAACAAACAATAATTATAAAAGTTATTTACACAGAAAAAAAATATTTACACAAACAAAATCATTATTTAGGCTTAAATATACTATGTGTTTACACATACAAAAGTTATTTTTTATCCACAAACAGTTACAAAAAATATTGTTTACACACAAACAATACAGTAATTATAAAAGTTATTTACACAGAAAAAAATTATTTACACATACAAAATCATTATTTGTACATAAAATGTTATTATTTACACAGACATAATATTATTATTCACATAAAAAGTTCTCATTTACAAACAAAATACTAATTATTTAGAAATATAAATAACTATTATTTACAAATATACAACAACAAGAAATCTGTTTACAATGTTATTGAAAATACAAAATATATAGTTTTTTGAAAATCTTTTTTTTCACTCGTTTTTTCAACGTTTCCACTCCCGTATGGGTAATCCCCTTGGGTATCTAGGGTCAACCAGTTCCGGAAGCATACACTCATTATGAAATGAAACCAATTGTCTTTTCATTTTAGTCTCCCAGAACTCGTCGTCCTTATTTACCCTTTCAATGGACAACCCTTGTGGAGTCCATACAATAAATAAACAAAATGTACGCTTCGTTATATGAAGCTGTCCTTGTATTTGATAAAAATATGAGTGGTTTCTTTTTAAAACTAGCTCTTCCTGATGATCAACTTCACAGAAATTTATTATTTTGGCCTTAGTCGCCTCCAATGGTGACATATTTCGTGCACTTACAGGACACTTCACTTCGACAATCCCCTTATCTCCCAAAATTCCGTCTGGTGTTGCAGCTAAAAAGGACAGGTTGCTGTCGATAAATAATCTGCATTCATCAATTTTGGTGCCGATACGCTCTTCAACCCCCTGTATTGCAGTTTTTTCATTTTCAATGCCATATTTTGTAGCGGCATTGCCATTGAATTGGATGTACAGTAGATAATGAATTGTTTTTTTTTTTCACGACGTGGATTTACGCATTTTGCAGATTTTACCAAAATTTGATGCTGTAAGTCTACACCTTCTCTCTCAACCACAACTCACTTTGGCTTTGGCCCCGAGATTCTTGTTCAATCCTTTCACGGCGAACGTCATTGATATTTATTGACTCCAGGAAGTCCATTTTATTCTGTTCATAAATGTCCGGCTCCATGTCCAGCTCAGCACATTCAACAGATCCATAGTCTTTGTCTGCAGATGTCCCGTGTCTTTTGTCCCACTTTTTCTTAAAACATGATCTTGTTTTTCTAACAGATTTTCTATTCTGTTTTCTAGTGAGAATTTTTTTAGAATAGATCCCTGGGCTGTGGCCAACAGTTATTTTTTTATGAATACAGCGATGCAAATTGTCAGCCTCGTTTACTGCTATGGCCGAGAGTTCACTTCGTACAGTGTAGCTTTCTCTTTGAGCAAAGTTTACTCTTTTTTTTCTCCAACAAACTTACATAGTCTTGCATTAAAACTTTCGGCTATGTTTGAAGTAACGCACTCCAAGATGCTGTCGGTATAATTTGTTAAAAAGTTATTGGCTGCCATAATTTCTGGCCATACCCCGCTGAGATACTTGTATACGTTTTGTCTCTGCTCTGGCTCAAATGCAACAAAAAATTGTAAATTGAATGATAGCTTACCTATTGACACAATGCGGTGGAACTGTCAAAGTAACGACGTCTGTATGTTCTGCTCTTTGCATAGGCTCTACCTCGCGCTGTGGGAGGTTTTGTCTAAAATAATTTTTTTTTAAATGTAATAGTATAATTTTGTATTAGTTCGAATTGTTGACACTTTCAAAATAGCTTTACCTTATATAGGTTGTCCGTATTTCTAAGAAAATAGTACATTCAATGATAGCTCATATATTGACACAACTGAACTGTCGAGATAGTGACGTTTGTGTTTTTGTTACGTTAACGGTTTTCAAGTTATATCCCTTTAAAAATTTGTAATAACCGCTATTTTGCACTTGTAAATTGTAACATATAAAACGCTTTTTATATCAAATTTGAACCCAATGTCTTATTTATCTATTTCTGAGTTTTTGTAAACAAACTAAATGACAAATTGCGACTAAACTAAGCCGAATTTGAAAAAAAGTTAAGGAAAATTTTTAATTTATTTCAACGTATATCAGGTTTTTTGTGACATCCTGTGTACTAATCCAAATCACATTTGTTTCTTTGTACTCCTTTACAAGGCTGAAGAATATACATAACTTAATGGATTAAAAAAAAATTATAACATTAGTTTGTTATTTTGTTTTGCTCTAGTCTTGTACAAAACAACTTTTACTTTTTATTAAAATTTACAAAGCAATTAAATAAAGTGGGAAATGTGATGTATAAGTGTAGCTTATATTACCTTTTCAAACCCCAGTTAGGTCTACGTTATTGTCCGATTTATAAAATACGCAAGTTTAATTAGTTATTTAAAATAATTTAATTTTGCCTCTCAAAATATGTATAGATAGATCTAGTTGTAAAATATTTAGTTGAAATATCAGTTGAGAAAATTAACGTTTTGCACAAACAATTTTTAGCCCGACCTGTCTATAGATATAGGCTACTGAAGTCTTCAGATATTACGCACTGGATGCTCGCAAATGTCGGGACGGGAAGACAGACAAAGTGGGAGGAGTCAACATTGAAAAGACTTACGCTAGCCTGTTTCACTGAATTGACGCACTACCGCGCCACTTTCCAGTAGCAAGAATATCGCTTGCAAGCACTTGCATGATTGCAAAGTACTGCCTTATTTTTTATTTTATCTATATTCTTTCAACTGCAACATTATCAGAAAACTTCAATGTACAATTTGTAGGACACAAAATGTGTTCAAACGACTTCATGTTTCCAAGTACCTCAACTGAAAATCAGGTTTTTCGCCTACTTATAAGCTAATTGTCTTTAAGTAAAATAGATAATTTCCATTGTTTAGCACCTACAAATTATAGTTTAGATGTTCGTTAACAACTTCCCGCAAATTTCAAAACATTATCTTCAAAATTGAATGAATGATTTCTAAGATTGCAGAGGGCTGCATAGGTCTGTCTCTTCCTGGTATGGCGCACCCTTAACCTTTTAAATTTAGCTTCTTTATCCATTGATTATTGTTGCAGCTAATGGTTGTTGATCCTGAAGATCCGATTGTCTTGATTCCTCCGGTAAATAACTTCCAATGTATGCTATAAGTTCCCTGAGCTAACGATGTTGTTGTTAGCGTGCAAATACAATTCCTGAAATTCTGCCAGTATTTTAAATATGCGTGATTGTACTTATATTTAACTTTATATATATTTGACTATTTGAGCTTAGGAAGATTATAAATTTTACGTTAAGTTTCACGGAGAATATTTGAAGAAGATACGTTTTAACAGTAGGGGAATTGGGGGTAATATGAGCATAGTTAACCAAAACCTTAAAAATAATAGTGAAATATATGTTTTTTATTTTTGAAAAAAATAACATGAATTTTTTAGTTAATTATTTATATTGCTTTAAAATTTGAAAACAATAATTATATAATTGATTTTTTTATAAATAAAAACTCTTATCATTACTTTCTGCCCATATTACCCCTACGTGTGGGTAATATGAGCAGTCAGGTGGGGGAAAATGGGCAGTGGGTTTTAACAGCAAATAAAAGAAGAAAACGTTCAAAATAAGGCTTATAATTATAAAAAATACATAATGATACCTTACTACAAACTGTCAATCTTCACTGCAAGTATCACATATGAATGTGAGTCCTTCAATATTTGAACAGTCTTCGTGATACCAGGTCAGGTGCTGCAATTTTCACATCGAACCCACTTTTCCCCTTGTTGGTCATCGCTGAATTTTCCTTCACAAACTGGACACGACAGTCTTCATACGAACAGTCTTCATACGTCAATGGTTTCGCAGACTTGGTACCTTTTAAAAATTTAGTAGCCTCCTTCTTTGTAACACTTTCATCGATTTTCAATTTTTTAAATTTTGTTTGGGAAATCGATTCTGGAGAAGTAAGTTCTCGAACGGAACCTCTTTTTATACTTCGGTTGGAGGACGAACGTTGAATAAAGGTGAACGGTTTTTCAGTGTGCTTCTAGGAGTTGATGGTTCAGAGTTAGGATTATTAGATTTATCTGGAGTAGTTTGAGTAGTTGTTTTATAATAGATGCTCTTGTTGATGTAGATGGTGTGATGTAGGGTAAATATGTAGTGTGTGTAGTTAATCCCTGATGTTTACGTTTTACGTAAGGGACAGAAGGTATATTTTTCATTACGTTTTGGCAATATATTTCGGTGGTATGGATTTCTTTTGAGAACAGGTATCTTCTGAGAGTTTGACGAGGAACATTGTATAAAAGAGCTGCCTTCTGTTGAGAAAAATCTCCGTTCTTCACTGCTGCAACAGCTCTGTCCAGTGTTCATGTCCTCTTGCTCCCATTGTTGTCGAACTCCCTTACTCTGGTAGTTTCGCGGCATCTGGCAATTACACAAAATAATTAATCAACAGAAAATAATTATTACTCAATTTATACATACCTATGAGTAAATAGGTAAGTAGATAAAGGAAATATTATTTGGCACGTAATTGGACTGTAGGCTAAGGAATGTATGCCCACTACAAATATACCAAGCGAAATAAATGGTATAAAATATGTTATTAAAAATTAACCTAGGTTGCAGCCCAACTACGTAAAATAATTGGCAAATTAGGCTACTGAACTATAAGTAAAATACCTACGATTGACAAAATGGTTTTGTACGAGAGCAAATCGGTCTTTAACAGTGTAAAATTTGTTTTAAATTGTATACAAATTAGCAAAGAATAGTATATATAGTACATTTTTTTTATAAAAATTATATATTTCATTAAATTTGCACAGTTTATAAAAAAAAACAACAACAAAAAGCCATTCAAATATTACAATGCTCATATTTCCCATATATATTTTGACTGCTCATATTACCCCAGTTAGAGGTGCTCATATTCCCCCAATCGCACCAAACGAAAAGAAATCTGGCAACGCCAGAAGCACGTTGTTTAAACACAAAAAAATGGCATGAAATGAAAGGTTATAGACGTAGGAGTTACAGAGTATAATTCAAATGTTTAAAAAAATATAGTATATTGAATAACTATATCTTAAAGAAAAGCCTAAACAACTAACACACTTTATTTTAACAGCAATAACTTGACAGCTTACCTTTATATTAGTATGAGAGGGTCGAACAACGTGACAGATGTCTGAGTCTTATGAATTCCACTGCAGAATGAGGTCACTTGACAGCACCAACCATCAAACGCGGGAAAAAATATTTTCTCGGACTTTTAAATGGAGGGGGAACAAGAGTGATCATATTCCCCACAGTGCTCATATTACCCCTACTTACCCTATCATGTCCAGAAGAAGAATATCGAATTGTCACTCATTATTCTTTCAAATCCTTATACATGACTTCTGCTAATTACAAATTTGTATTCCCTAATTTTCTCTATACACTGTCTAAGATATTTAATTAATTACTGACTAAGGAATGTCCTCAGATTCCTCATTGCATTTCCTATCACTTATTGTGTAGCTTTCTTT
This sequence comes from Philaenus spumarius, assembly GCA_018207615.1. NCBI lineage: Eukaryota > Metazoa > Arthropoda > Insecta > Hemiptera > Aphrophoridae > Philaenus > Philaenus spumarius. The sequence goes on from JAGFPH010002195.1 coordinate 77,032, forward strand.
TTGAGTCTGTATCAGGAAAGTGTTCGAGCAAGTAGTGTCAGTGTACTTTTCAGTGTCAGTACCCATATCAATGTTCAGCCTTTGTGTCAGTTTTCCGTTTTATGCTGTTCGTTGCTTGTTATTCATTTGTAACTTTTCTTATTTTATTTGACGTTTTTCCTTGTTCGTTCGTTACTTTAGCTCATACAAAATAATTAAATTATTTACGTTATAATGGACAACATATCTACGAAACTAGATAAATCTTTGGATATTCAAACCTCAAAAAGCATATGCAAATTAACTAACAGTGTTTAGACAATCAACCAGTTTCAATAAAATTTGTAAAAATAACTGTACAAGGATGGCCGTTGAAAATGGGGTTAAGCTAAATGATTTAGTTTTTCAAAATTATATTTTTTGTAGTTATGTTTATTTTTGTCTCCACCCATGGAATATGTTGAACAGATTTTTCGTATATTAAATGAGTTCTTTTTGTAATTTATATTTTTTGTGAAGATATTTAGAAAAAGATATTTATTTTGATTTGGATACTAGAAGTTTTTAATTGAAAATTATGTCAAAACCTGAAAGTGTTTGCCCAAAAAAAGGGTAGCACTCTCTCCTCCATTGCGTAAGAGCCTGGTTTGATCCCCGTCGGTGCCCCGGCATGCACTCTGAAAAGCAGCGATAACTCGGTTGCATAGGATAGAACATCTAGTAATTCACCAACGTTAACCGCGTGTCCCCCAACAATCAGCCGCCTAGCAAACCCAGGATCTCAACAAAGTGTAGCACCAAGGAATTTTACTTTGGTTTTAAGTTCGAAACATTATGTAGTTCATCGGTTAACCAGGTGCCTGGACCTAAGGTAATAGTTTCCATGTGATTTCTTTATACTGTATTTATTTTACACAGAATATACATGTTGTTCGAATAGATTATTTGTTCCTATTTTAACATCACCTATTGAAGTTACTGTTGATATGTAATTTAAAAGTTTTTCAGAAGAACTTTATTGGTGTCGCGAGTGGAAAGCCCTTGGTCGGAAATTTCGGATTGAGACTTTTTTTAAAGAGGTACCTCGGACAGAGTCCACGAACAGCTGACAGGTGATTAGAGATAGCTGATGGGCACACTGTTTGGTTAGGGCAAAGAATGAGCAGCATCATAAACGATACAAGGTCCTCGACCTTGAACTTGGCATTAGAAGCTACCTTAATAACAGTTTAAATATGAATATAATTCGTTGGGTTTTTAAAGCCAGAACGGAGCAAATAGATTTGAATTTTAAACCTTTGGGTTAGGAATACAAATTACATATGTTCCTTGTGTAATACACTTGAGAATGAAACCGTTTATCATTTGGTTGCCAGGTGCCAAATTTTGTCAGGTTTTAGGAAAACAAAATTTTTCAAAATGTACGTTAGGTAAAGAAGACTTCGTAGCGTATTTGAACGGGCGAGATTGGCTAAGTCTCTCTAGATATTTGAGACAAGCGTGGCAATATATATCGTTTTTGGTGAACGAGTTTAATTAATTATAATGATAATGATGAGTAAATAAAGGTACTATACGATTTGTTATACTGTACTATGTTTGGTTAGGTTTTTTTCCAGTTTCATGTTAATTGTGATTTTGTTGTTTCATTTTATTAATATTGTGGGTTTAAAAAAAAAATAGTTTTGACCTTTTTGTTTTAGGAAGTCAAGTTTTTTTTGTAGCCTATATTGAGAATGACATCATGTGTGTATGCTTAGTTTTTTCAGCCATGATTATTGCAGAAGTTTTTTATTTTAGTTTTGTTAATGTTATTAATTTTGTTTTTCCCATTTTAGTTTTATAAATTATGTGATTGTTAGTTTTAGGTTTCCTTTGTAGTAGCACATAACCAATAATTATTATTCTTTGTAATTTTTTTTTTTTGGAACTCATGTTTGAATTTTTTATTTAGACTATTTGTGTGTAAGTGTGTAGTTCAATTAATAGTGCCAACCCAGCAGAGGGCTACGGTCCATAGCTGAATGAGTATCATTTGAAACGAATTTTTTTTTAATGTAATTATGTCTCAAATAAAACAATTTGTATTATTATGATTAATTTAAAAGTTGTTCAGTAATAAATTATGTAAATTTTACAAACATCGTTTTGTATAGTACCTAACTTTAATATGTCATGACTGTTGCCATGGAAACAATACTAAGCTTCTGAACTTTGCATTGTTGCGTAATGAACTTCAAACAAAGACAAGCTATTAACACGCTGAGTTGACTATGTTGTCGCATATATTAGGATAAGCACAGCTGTATTTAAACTCATTGTTCCATTTAACCATGTTTACAAAATATAGCAACTCATCTTGCAAATATTTGTAAGATAAGTTGAAAAACTATTAAGTTAGCATTATCTTTTCCATTTTTTCTTAATATTTTCATCTCGAGTTTAACAATTATAATTTCAGTTTATACAAATGCGTTATTCCACTTGAAATATTTTTTCAATTATTTATAACAAAGATAGAACGACTGTTTATAAATACGTAATTCAAAGACTTATCACTTATAAATCTTAAACGTATTATGTACATCTTTTACATTTTCTACTTTAATAGCAGGTATCCGCGGCTTCACCCAGTAATATGAATAAGTGAATGAATATCGGGTACAATTGAGTCTTAGATCCGACATCTGATCTAAGTTTCCTGGACCAAAACATTTAAGTTTTACCCAACAAAATCTTATCAAGGTTTTCACACATGATCTGAAAAGCTGTGAGTTGGTAATCGCTAAAAATCGAGTTTTCCATTAGTTTTTCGCTAGTAAATTGCAGACGAACGCACATATTAAAAATCAAGATTCGAGTGTATTCGCTCCACGTGCAAGTTAAACATTTCTCATCTCTACATGAACTCTACCTAAAGTAATTACTACTTATAGATATACTTACCCCAGTTTACCAATTAGATGCAAGTAATCGAAATGCAATCGCGGTTTCTTTTCTGTATATCACTTAAGAATATTATGTACCAAATTTTAGTTCTCTAGTCTTATTGATGTTTGCAAAAATTATGTTTAACGCATAAGGGCTAGAGAAATAAATGTACCAAATTCCAGTTCCCTATCTTTAAGAAAGTTGAAACAATTAATAATTAATGGTTACAGGATTTTTATCACATTTTCATCCCTGAAACTCAAATTACAAATATTCGACAGTTTTACTTTTTATGTATTACCTAAGAAATAAATGTACCAAATTCTAGTTCTCTAGTCTCATGGAAAGTAGGTACTAAATGTTTATTCTTTTAGGGTAGTTACCTCATTTTAGCCTTTTCAATGTAATTTATCGAAATAATGTTTACAGCATCAGCTCCCTGTTTTGCTAATTAATCACTATGCAAAATTAAATTCCGTTCCGTCAAATGCGAGTGCATAGCGACATTCATACAAATTGGGTCATTATACCCACAGACTAGCGTTATTACTATAGTTGTAGAACCAAGTTCATGATTTTTGTACTATTAGGTATTGAGCTTAAAAGCGCATCTTAAAACGAGGTTGCTTAGTATTGTAAGTAATCATTTGGGAAATATATTTTCGTAATTGTTTTAGTAATGTATGTAATTACATTACAGTTTTTTTTAGAAACTGACTGTTTAGATCCACACGTCATGTCCCTAGGAGATTTGGTATTGACAAGTTAAGCCATCGAAATGTGATTCAAATACAAAACAGCATAAAGCTTTCATTGATCTCAACACGAACCAGTCAACTCACTCTGACATTGTGCTCTGCATTGCTAAACTTGTTTTTTTATATATATAACTAGCTGGCCCGATCCGGCTTTGCACGGATAGACAAATCAAAGTTAAATGTATATTAACAAAAAATATATTATATCAATAAATATAAATTACACTATGTATTTCTTATGGGGATTTTTAGTAACTTTGACCCCAAACCCTCCTAAAATTTTGAATTTTTTGAAACCCTTTCTTATTAGCACCTACGGCCCTAGAGGAAGCAACATACCAAATTTCATTCCAATCCGTTCAGTAGTTTTAGATAAATCTTGATTTAGGAACTTTGACCCCCCCCCCCCCAAGATTTCAAATTTTTTTTAAGCCCTTTCTTATCAGCACCTAAGGCCCTAGAGGAAACTACATACCAAATTTTGTTCCAATCCGTTCCGTAGTTTTGGAGAAATCGTGCTCAGTGAGTCAGTGGATTTGGCTTTTTACATAGATATGAATCGATCTGTTTCTGTTTGAACTGAGACCAGTAATCACCAGATGTTTCAGGGAAAATAACTGCTTGTTGTTTACGAAAGTAAATTAAATAAACCATTTAACAGTTTTGAAAGTCAAAATTGAAGATCTGAACTCCTTACAAAAAGTTATAGAAACTTTTTCACGGAATTTGGATCATGGATACGTTTTTCCTTATATGTAGTAAACAATGACCTATATTTGTTTTCGATATAGTAGACAATCGTCTATATTTTTCATTATAATGTAGTAAACAATTGCCTATATATTTTCAGTATATTAGCAATCGCCTATATTATAGGTTTTTCTTTAACTTGCTTTCTCGTCTGCCTGTAATCAAATCTGAGGTGATGCATTGTAGACACTTTTTGTCAATTAAAAATTCTGAAGCTGAATGATCTGACATTTTCCAGACTTATTAAGAACTATTAAAGTGCAATATTAAGATCATAGTATACAGACATTTTTCGGTATACAGACAATCGCTTACATTTTGTCAGTATAGTAAAGACAATAGGCTATAATGTGTCCTATAAATACCTTTAGTAATCAAAGTTAATATTTTGTAAAGTTTGTATTGTTGTTTAGTGGCTACAATTTCAGGCTAAATAAATAGGTCCACTTACAAAATTTAATAAAATACTAAGTTAAATAAATCTTAAGCACATTGAATGTTAGAGTCACAAAGATAATATTTATTTAAATAAATACAAGGTATCACTGTCAAGTATGGCATTGGTTTGATGACTAATTTTAAAATAAAAACTTCTGTTCAGTAATTTATACTGATCATATTGTATTTTGTACTATGACAATTTCTTTTAGATCTATTTGGTTTACTATTTTCATATTGCAAATTTTAAGGCAATACAAATAAAAACTCAATGTTCATCAAACAATTTTTTTTTTTGTCAAGTTTGTGATGTCTGTAAATTTCATATGTCCTTTAAATATTTTCCTAAATGTTCTTCCAGTCTAGCCTATGCAATTGTCATCATCATCACTGTAATTAACTTTGTATATACCATTATGATTGAACTATTTTTCATTTTTAACAAATTTTTGGAAGATGATTTTTTATACTTTTCTTGCAAGTTTTAAGAAACAAAGGTTTTACCACGTTTCAAAGACGTTGTAATGACTCGAATAGTACTTAGTTATAAAGGTTTACCCTGGTTGCCATTGAGAGAATCGGGTCAACAATGGAAATTATGGGAAAGGGCAAGGAATCGGGTTTAGAGTAAGCAACTAAAAAGCCATTTTTTTATCTTTTTGAAGATATGCAGTTAACATTGTACAATCTTAATATAACTCTAACCGGTGTTCACATCAGTTTTTATAAGGTCCGTATTTTACTTGCATTGAATTCAGGTGTGGCACTAGTGAAAGTTTTAAAGTGTTCGAATATACGTTTAACCACCGTTTACTATACTTCCGGCATCCTGCCCTCTTACCACAGATCTGATAAGCTTCCTAATTTCCACCCCATATTTATTATGAGATAAATTTTTGTATACTGTAAAACGGTAAATAGCTTAACTGAATATTTACCAAACTATAATTTTAATCAACAATTTAGCTTTCAACAAAGCATTTCACGTCCAAAACGGATAATAATTTCCATTTCGAAACGTTTTATTTATCCCATTACGTAACATACATTATAAACTCTGTATCTGGCACATGGCGGCATTTTGTTTGAATAAAAGTTATGTTTTTATACTGAAACAATAAATCAAAAGACTTCACTTTAGCTTCCATTAGGAAACTGTGCCAAGATTAATTAACATTTATGGTGATGAACATTTACGTCGCTTTGACCGTGATGAAAATACACTGTGGTTAGCCCTTTAATAATATACTTCACGAATTTGTCGATCGCATGTAAATGCTGAAATACTAAATGATAGAAATCCCCATTCTCAAAAATTGGTAAAATTTTAAGCTTTTTTTTAGCTAATTATCTTAATTTTACTGAACATTTACTGATACTGTATGTTGAGTATCGCTTTCATGTTAATCGTGTTTTAAAATAAGTTTCACTGCTGGAAATCAGAAGAACATTTAGTAGGCGTCATTGCAACGGATCACAAACAACATTACTGCACTCATAGATCATAAAGATTTTTGGAACGAACGTTTAAAACCAACAACAAAAGATGTAAAATTTCTACAAACATGAAAAAGTTAGCCAATATTCAGAGTGTTATACCATTTTGAAGATCGTATGGATGGATATATTTTACCGCTGGGAAGTTAGCTCACCCATCCCGATGCAAAAGTAAATGTCTAAAATAAATGTAATCGATTGTTTACTGTATTGAAAATAATATAGGCAATGTTTTACTAAACTGATAAAATTTAGTAAATTTTCTACTGTTATGACAGAAATAAAGGCGATTGTTTACTGAAAACATAGGCGACTGTATTGAAAAATATAGGCAATGTTTTACTAAACTGAAAAAAAATCTAAGCGATTTTCTACTGTTCTGAGTCTTTAATATATATAGATTAAAATAAACCTCAGAAACCTTTATCAAAAACCCATAAATTTCGGCAAAATAGTTAATGTATCTATTATAATTCCTAATTGGTCCATTAATTCTACAATTATTTAATAAGAATTAAATCCAAAACAAAGAACCTAGTTGCTTATATTTATGATCTAGAGCAACCGGATATGATTTTAAATAACAAAATTTATTAGACTCATCGCCAGCAATCCTTTGAAGTTGTATCTCAATTAAAAATGTCACATATGTACACTACACGTGTTTTGGACATTTGTCGTCCTTTATCAGGTGATCAAAACAATTAATTAAAAACATTTAACACAAAATTACAATTACACGTTCAATACTCGGGCACAATAAAACATATAAACGTCCAAGCAATCATGTCACGAAACACGTGTAGTGTACATATGTGAAATTTTTTATTGAAGATAAAACTTCAAAGAATTGCTGGCGGTGAGTATAATTGTAACCTTCAGAGTATACACTGGCGTGTTTATTTATTGAACAAAGTGTGTCTCAGTGCCTTCACAATATCGCTCGTTGTTTATTTACGGGAGAATACTTAGGAAGTCTGTGGTAGGGAATTGAGCACTCCTCACTCAATTGTTATTTTCAACAACAAGACTACGATGTTTGTTTTGGTCTAAACTTTATTTTAGCTTAAATAAAATGTTCTATTTATGTTCCACAAAAAACAAAACATTGTTGGTTTCCGATTGAGATTTTATGGATTGAAATTGTAGATTTTGAACACTTTAATAATGTTTATATTTACTTTGCAGTCATAAGCTAATATGTAATTGCAATTTATAAATAATGAAAACGCCAAATGTCCTAAAATAACTAACGTTCTATGTTTTTAAAAATTTCTGATATGCCACACAAAGGGATAACGTTTATACAAAATGTATTTCCTTAACTGCAATTTATTAATCAATACTAACTTTAAAAGTTTGCGCAGATGTTTTTGTAGTTCTTTCGAGCAGATTTTAGTGATTCGTTTGTTTATAGCATTTACGTTTTAATTTCATTAAAATAATCAAAATTAAAAATAGTTCTTGTATTTTTACATTAATTAATCCAAATTTAGTTTTTTTTTTAAACATTATACTGATTAATTACAGTTTTCTGTAAATTATTTCTGAGTTCAACTGAAAAGATTGTTATAACTTTTCTTATTTATGCTGTATATTACAAAACGTACTACTGTATTATTTTAATTACCTTTGAAATTATTCAAATATTTAGAGTTGATTTCCAAATAACATTAACGTGTTTACTTTAATCTAGTTTAGACGAACTAAGACGGGGAGCAGCATAAATGCAAGTAAATGGATTCCAGTAGTCAGGTTCGAACCTACAAGCAATGAACACTTAAATGTATTCATTGCTACAAGTTTCCAACTGTATGGGGCTAACGTCCTAAGCCTCGAAGCCACCCCGCTTCCCTCCTTAATAGAATGCACACATGTTAGAGGACACTTTTAGTAAAAATTATTATATAAATTATATCTGGTAGGATCCATGAAATAAGTTTTAGTACAATTGTCTGCCAATCCTAACGTAACACTTTCAGAACACTGGAAAAAGAAGAAAACAGAACGATTAATTTCTTGGACTTAAAAATAACAGAAA
>JAGFPH010002195.1:85525-96432 GCA_018207615.1 Philaenus spumarius
AAATTAGATATCATTGCCAATTATTTGGGTATTTTTCACAGACGTCTTAGGTACAAAATGAATATAAATTGTATTAGGTTTAATTTTATTTGGGTTTCACAAAAACTGAGTTCAATGGCATACTCACCAAATTTAATTTAACGTCATATTTTTTTGGAAGGGGAAATATTAAATTTGAATTTTACTAATATATTCACAAAGTGTCTCCTCAGGTAAAGCAATAGAGCAGCGAATGCAAGCATATGGCATAATGTGCATGACACTTTAGCATCTATCTGGAAGACAGTAGCTTGGCTGTACATCGCAGGGTGGCCAGAATACACGAGACATGGACGGCATGGATGGGCCTAAACTGATGCTGTGGATGTATGCAGAGCTACATACCCAAGATAGAAGGGAGAAGACTGTCAGACCTGAATCTTCATTTTGTATAACTATTTATTTGTATGATTTTATACTTAGCGTTTAAGGAATAGGCATAAGTAATTTAGATCGAATAAAGTTTAGACAATATTTGTGTAAATGTGTGTGCGAATGAGTGTATATGTAACATTTATCCGCCCCAAAAACTATTCAAACGTTGGGACAACGTTCTGGGAGGTTGGATGATGTTACGAAATAGAATGAGTTGTTAGGTAATTTAGTTACACACACAAAAACAATGTTGATAATTGTTTAAAAATAGCAGAATTGTATTAGCCAGCAACATCATGTAATATTACTGTAAAATAGAATAGATAGTTAAGCAATTAGGAATGATGGAAATCGCATTGAGTTGCATTTTTAAGTAGGCTAACATAATTGTAAGAAAGAAACTGGTAAAACTGAGAGGGGGAACAGAAGTTTTAAATAGACAGAACACATTAGAAGGGGGGTCTTTTCTGGAAAGGTGCTTGGGTGGAAGAGAGGTCTTGGGAGACGGGAGGCTTCGGGGTGTAGACACCCGGGTGGGCGTCAAGGAGAGCCACCAGGACAGAGTAAAGGTGAGGACACAGTTTGTGAATTAAAGGGATATTTGTTTTATGTAAATTCTGCATATAGAGCCAGTTTCTGAGGGTTAATCTATTGGGAGTGTTATTTTATATTTAAAAGAATTCATATTTGGGGAGTAGAAATTTTGTACTCAGTTTTGCCCGTAGTGTAAATGATTTAGACGAAGGTTGATTTTAGTTTTCACACAGTGTAGAATCAAATGTAATATAGTAGATCTTCAGCATAAAATATATATGTTTATATATCTTTATATGTATGATATATCCTTGTACCCTCTCACTTAAAGTTAGAGCCAAGCGAGTGGACCACTCTGAGATAAATAGCGAATAGCCCATTCGTAATAACATAATATCCATTTTTGGTAGCTTGCGTTCACGCAAATTAATCTGGCCTTAGAAATGGTAATGCAAACTAAAGGGTGAGAGGGGTTGGGGCCCCTCTTCAGAGCCCCAATGATCGTTATTCTTGCACTGCCCGAAGTCTTGGGTGTTTTAAGTGTTGCACATTGTTTGAAAGGGAATATCGTTAGCAGTAATTGAATCATTTTTCGTTTCTGAGACTAAAACCGATTAGTTGCAGTATATTTAAATAATAAATATAAAGTATATTACTCATAAAAAAATTTTTTATAACTTTATTTTGACAAGTGGACTGAACTGACTGAACGACAGAACTTTGTTGTATTGCATGATTATATTTACATATAATTTTTCCTCCTTAATATTTTTAGTACTAGTAAGCCCCCGTGAAAAATCACAGACAGATTAGTTAGGTACATATCAGAAATAAACGGTACCAGGAACTGGCACATACTTTCTCACAAACATATTTGAATTACTAAACAGATTCTCGGTGACTTGTAGGGTGGGGTAGGAGAGGTGATTTTGTATTAAAGTAATTGTTTTCCCATAAAAATCCATAAAATAACGGAAAAACAAACTTTTCTCAAAAACAGCTCGAACGATTTTGATTAAAATTTTACAGTTTATAGTTCTTTAGGTCCCTAATAAACTATAAAATTTTAATCAAAATAGTTAGAGCCGTTTTTAAGAAAAGTTGATTTTTCCGATATTTTAAGGGTTTTTATGGGAAAATTACCCTTAAAAATAAAAAATTCACAAAAATGAAAAAAACACCTGGAGATACAGTGGATTAGTACCTTCATACCAAATTTCATCAAAATCGGACGACTGGTTTAGGCTCTAGGTCTGATAACATCCACACAGACACACAGACACACACACAGACATCACTCCGAAAACCACTTTTTTACGTTCAGGGGGACCCAAAACGGATATTTCCACCAAAAACTCAAACTCGAAAATTTTGACGAATACAATACTTTTTCCATATACTATGGTATAGGGGGAGAAAGTAAAAAATACTATTTAAAATCAACAGACTTTATTTAGATCTACCTATTAACACGCTAATAGTTTACAATTATAAGTATTGTAAAACTGTAGGCCTATTTATTAAAATTTTGTATTTATATTAATTATTATATTTCCAAATAAAGATAAAAATTGTATTCTTTGATTGCTTTCTAACTTTATATTAATAGATCAAATGATATAGAAGTTATTAATATTATAATGAAGAAATTAATAATGGAATATGTTTATATTATGTAATACGAAGATGTACGAATGTTTTCGAAGCTAAACAAATGGGTCAACAAATTATATAAAATCGATTTGGTTTTATAAGAATACAAAATGGGTACTCTTCTTTAAATTTATATAAATGAATATATTGATAATAAAAGGTTGTATTTATATTAATTTTATAACCTCAATGCAAATCTTACAACGTATTATATGCTATATTAGTTCTTTAACTCATATTTTAAAAAATCCACTTCGCAAGATTTATATTGATTGAAGTTGTAAACAGAACTCCAAAGTATAATCTACTCTAAGTTTTGTATTACAGATGATGGGATAAATCAACTGTTATATTTTGTTGTTACTCACGTACGGACGTACACTCGCTTTTATAGGAGTCGATTAGATTACCATTACCACTTGTATGATTTGTAATATTTAAGGTTCACGTATATGAGTCAACAAGCAAAGTTTTTGGTAAATTTTGTTCATGGTCTTAAAGTATAAATCAAATTATATTTGTTTTAAATAAAATCTTTCTTCAGACAAAATCATAAAATCTTTTTTTTATACATGCCCGATTAAATTTTTACATTTACGTAATTTTGTTTTCCCCGATTTTTCAGATAATTTAAAATTAATATTAATCTATATAGCTTTGGTTGTTTATGTTGAGGTACGAATTTCTAAATAATTTATAGGCTAAATAAAAAAATTTAAGATTTGAATTTTCTATGAATATGTTTAAGTAAACGTTTCTAGCTAGTAAAGAAACAAATTTATGCACAAGTTGGATCTGTAGAATCATATGAACTTTCAGGGTATTTTTAGTGTTCCGTACCAAAGAAAAAAGAACACTAATGACGTCACCTGAATGCTGTCACAGCCGTTTTGCTGAGACGACGGTTATTCGTAAAGCACTGAAATTTTGGATAGTGGTAGTTATTACCCAAGCACAGATCTAAAGTAAAAATACATTTTGAAGTATTATGTTCTGTTTTGGTAGGTAAACTAAGAGTTTAAAAATTGGGTGATTTATCAAATCAAAGGTAATGAATTAAAGATGTACTAGTACATATCTTTGTTGTCCATTTTTTTTAGAAAACTCTTAAAAATCACTGTCTCCCACATGATATTTACTAAAATTATATTTACTGAGTGTTATTTTTTTCTTCTAAATGAATACCTCCCCTGAAAAACGTTGCAAGCGCCAAATTTTTACCAAGTGATGTTTTGTTGGGGAAATGACCCTTTCACACTTCTCCTGTCTGCTGATTTTTTAACTAGATTTATGGGTAAAGTGCTTAGTGGAAGAACGTGCAGCATCATGGCTGAATACAATCACATTTATCCCGTGTTTGTAAAAAGGCACTTGCAACGTTTTTCCGGGGAGGTATTAAAATGTGATCGAGCTTCTGTTAGTATCACCTTAAAGTTTTAATTTAATTAAATTTTAAACCTAAAGAATAAAATCAAATCTAGTTAAAAGATCTCAAAATAATAAAACACTTTAAATAAATTGACAATATTCAGGAAATGTGGAAAATTAGTTAAATCGTCAATTAGCAAATAAACAAATGTGTAAATAAGTTGAAATTGTAGAATTATGTAAGTTAATTCAGTTTATTTTTTATATTACCTCTGCCTCGTGGAGTTATGTTTCATACACAGCCTTGGCTTCGAAACACCAGCATTCCACTCACGCCTGTCTAACACCAATGTCTCAACTTTTACGTTACGTTTTTTGAGATTGTACCACACATTATCTATGTACTTCAACCTGGCTCTCTTCAGTCGTCTTTCCCAGCATGTTAAACGAGAATATTTTAGGAAACTTTGACATCATCTATCTTCTTCAAGAGTCCAAGCCGCCTCCTAGCATACCCATTTTCCACCAAGTTGGTCTTATTTCACAATTTACTCAGCTACTGTCAACTCTCTCACTAGCACAATTTCTTGAATCCATCGATGATTCTCTATGCATACCTTATTATCTGAAAACACAATAAAGTTAAACAAATCTTTACATTTAAGAAAGAAAATCACACATTAATTAAAATAAACATAGTTAAAAACATCTGGTGTGCACATCACACAACTTTCCTTACCAAAATAGATGCTGTATCAATTACCAAATTTTTCGAGCGAGAGATTGATGATACCATTTTCGAGTTAATAGGAGTATCCGTTTCGAAGAAAGCGGTACTAACTTCAAAACGGTTAATCCCACGGACCTGATTTTGGTCTCAATCGATTTCTCACCCCCAAAAATGTCAAGGTCGATACCAAACACGGCTAGTTTAAAAAAAGTCATTTTTGCCCCCAAAAAGGGCGTTTTTGGGGTCAATTTTTGAAAAAATGGAAAAAGTTGAGTGGGGTATCTTTTTTGACATTCTTTTGGACGCTGAATCGAATGAGACCATTTTCAAGTCGATAGGACCAGCCATTTCGGAGATACAAACAAAATAACTTGCGTTTTTGTAATAACTTTTTTCAACGAATTTTTAAGGGTATATAGTGTACATAGCGTGTTAAGGGGGTCTGAGTAGAGTATGTTAGCAAAGTTTAATCAAAATCGTTAGAGGGGTTTTGGAGTAAATACCAAAAATGTGCTAAAAACTGGTCCCATGGTAAGACACCACCTCCGATTTGCTTCAAATTTACATGGGTTTAATTGTTTACGTGTTTGAAGATATCCTGTAAATTTCAGTTCGATCCGTCCAGCCGTTTGCCCTGTGCACTCCGGACACACACACACACACACACAGACACACAGACAGACCAATTGCCAAAAATGCATTTTTTGGACTCAGGGTAAGGAAAGTAAAAAGTATAGTTTGAATTTTCTAAAGCCATTGGAATCGAGGCTGCAGTACTCCTCTTACAGTAATTGCAGTATTATTGGATACAGACATTGCACCTGTGTTTCTAACGTCATTTATAGCCTCGCACACAGGTTTCTTGAGCAATTTAAGTAATTTCCTTTCTACATAGCAATATGAGACTTTTTATTATAACATCTACATAATGATATAATCTGCACACGTAAGTGAATTAACTTACAAGATTCACTACCGATTCACACACACAAACACAAACACATTAATAACACAAAGTACACAACACATAATTTATAGTGCGTCACGGGTTGAGCCGGTTGGTGTACACCATCTTATCGTCTATCATACCTAAGTACTAAAATAAGTACTTTATTATTTTAAGACCTTTTACCTTTTAGACTTTAGGTTTTAATTTTAATGGTAGGTGGTGATAGTTATTATAATGTTTGTTTCCCTTATTTCTGTCAAACATTTCGTATTTTGTGATTACACTATTTATATTTGTATTTTAATTCACAAACCATTGCCATTGGTTGAATACAGGGCAATGTAGGTATTAGCCCGGAAGAAAAGAAATTGACGATTCAATACATTTTGCTAGAAAAATGATTTCCACTTGTTAGTGCAATAATTTTACTTCTTTGCTTCAAAATGCATAACATTAGTCATTATCTTATTTAATCTAAAGTTAGTATGGATCCGAATACAGTTCAAACAATTTATATCGTCAATTTAATAAACAAAATAAGATTTGTACAATGGTTTATTATTAATGTTAATATTAAAAACATATTTACTACGGAAACAAGTTAAAAATCGAGATATTTAATGCAGAATTCATAGAGCTAACAACTATAGTTCGACGTAGAACAAAGCCATTTATTATATATGTTTGTTAGAACGTTGTTTCCTTGTTTTATGCAAGGGAACTACTTTCTGTTTTTTCCTTGAATTTTGGAGATACGGTATATGCACAGTGAAGGATAAAGGCATTAAAATGCCAGTCAGTCGCTTGTGTTCCACATCTAAAATAGAATTGAATTGAAAGGTCGGATCGCGTCTGTTTTCTCTTTTCTCATTAAAAAGAAAGTAGATCGTTAACTCAACTCAGACAAAGAGACGTTATTTCCATTTAACAAAAGTAACTGGTCCTACTTAAGTGCTAAATACATAAAATATTTGGACATTGAGACTGTATAATACATTTGATATATGTGATAAATATATGTATTACTTTCTCACTGTAGAGAAAGTTCTGTATAGGGATCGCAAAAAAAATCGATGTTGAGATTTTTGTGGAAATATCCGTTTTGGGAGTCCATGAGTCTAAAAAAGTGTTTTTTACAAAATGTGTGTCTGTATGACTGTATGTATGTCTGCATGTATACAAAGCTAGAGCGAAAACTATTCGATCGATTTCAAACAAATTTGCACCAGACATGTCAAGTAGCCCTGTACAGATGCACGAAAAACGGTTTTGAAAAATTTTGAAAAACAACCCCCATTTTGGCAAAAAAACCCCCCGCCAAAAACGGCTCTAATGATTGTGATAAAAATTTGGCTTATTTGTAGCCTTTAATGTACCCTACCATGTGCAAAAAACAGCATCTTTCTAAAAATTCTTGTTTAGCTAATAATAATAATAATAATAACTGATTTTTGGGGGTTATTTGGCCATAAAGGGGGTTCTTTTTCAAAAATTTTCAAAACCTTTTTTCGTGTATCTATACAGACCTAATTGACGTGTTTGGTGCAAATTTGATCGAAATCGATCGAATAATTTTATCTGTAGCTAATAATAATAATATTTATTAGTTAATCTCCTAGTTTAAAATCACCTCTCCTACCCCTATTACAATAATGAAGTCACTGTGAATCTGTTTAGTAATTTAAATATGTATGTGAGAAAGTATGTGCCAGTTTCAGGTATCGTTTATTTTTTATATACAGTGCAAATAAATTAAATTAAAAACGATAAATGCTATTACAATTAGCATTGCCTTCTGCATTAAAATACATATAAATACACAAATAATTGGCTTTATTTTTATTTTGTGTTCAAAGTATTAATAGTCATCCAATGAGAAAAATAATAATGAAATAGTAAATAAGAAAAACATATTTTCATATCTAATATTAACAATTCAATTTTATTTATATATTAAAAAAATTAACTTAAACAGTATCTCTGGCATTCAATTGCCTATGGAAATTTTTCAGAAGAAACAAAACACTTAGGCTTATGCATGCCTTTACAATAACTACACATTTCATGTAGTTTAGATGTGACGTCATAGTGATATGCTTAATATTTGTCTCTTTCTCCCAAGACAATAGAATCTTAATAGCTTCAGACTTTAAAACTTAGTAGTATGAACATAAATGCAATAGTAATATGCTAATGACATCAGAGAATAACAATATTTAATGCTTTAAGTTCTTATTCTTATTTAAGTAACTTTTATGCAATGTTGTACTCATTTCTATATATAATAAACGGTACCAGGAACTGGCACATACTTTCTCACAAACACATTTAAATTTCTAAACAGATTCACTGTGACTTGTAGGGTGGGGTAGGAGAGTTTTTTATTAAAGTTGGAGATTAACTAATAAATATTATTATTATTATCTAGAGAGAAAACTATTGGATCGATTTCGAAAAAAATTGCACCAAACACGTCAATTAGGTCTTTATAGATGCACGTAAAAAGGTTTTGAAAATTTTTTAAAAACAATCCGCTTTATGGTCAAAAAACCCCCAAAAGTCAGTTATTATTATTATTATTAGCTAAACGAGAATTTTTAGAAAGATGCGGCTTTTTTATATGGTAGGACACATTAAAGGCTACAAATAAGCAAAATTTTATCAAAATCGTTAGAGCAGTTTTTTTTTTATAAAAAAATAATAACTGATTTTTTGGGGGTTTTTTGGCCAAAAAGGGGGTTGTTTTTCAAAAATTTTCAAAACCTTTTTTCGTGCATGTATACAGGCCTACTGGACATGTCTGGTGCAAATTTGGTTGAAATCGATCGAATAGTTTTCTCTCTAGCTTTGTATACTTTTATTAAAGTTGGAGATTAACTAATAAATATTATTATTATTATCTAGAGAGAAAACTATTCGATCGATCGATTTCGAACAAATTTGCACCAAACACATCAATTAGGTCTTTATAGATGCACGTAAAAAGGTTCTGAAAAATTTTGAAAAACATCCCCCTTTATGGCCAAAAAACCCCCAAAAATCACTTATTATTATTAGCTAAACGAGAATTTTTAGAAAGATGCGGGTTTTTGTATATGGTAGGGCACATTAAAGACTACAAATAAGCAACATTTTATGAAAATCGTTAGAGCAGTTTTTTTATAAAAAAATTATAACTGATTTTTTGGGGTTTTTTGGCCAAAAAGGGGGTGGTTTTTCAAAATTGTTCAAAACCCTTTTTCGTGCATCTATACAGGCGTACTGGACATGTCTGGTGCAAATTTGGTTGAAATTGATGGAATAGTTTTCTCTCTAGCTTTGTATACATACAGACATACATACAGACATACAGACAGACATTTTGTAAAAACCACTTTTTTGGACTCAGGGGTTCCAAAACGGATATTTCCACAAAAATCTCAACATCGATTTTTTTTGCTATCACTATACTTTCTCTATACTACAGTATAGTGAGAAAGTAAATTTAATGTTTCTTTGTCCTTTATATACTCAAAAACCATTCAAACTGATTTCACAAAAAAATTCACAGAAAATCCATATCACTACCAGGAGTGTTTAGACGTTAAAACTTCTATAGTCTAAGGGGTTAAAATGGGGTTGCTACCCCTAAAAAATAAATATAAATTAAACTCATTTCCCAGAAGCTATAAAACTAAAATTATGTAATATTATTTTTAAGGATATAAAAAAAAAACTATTTGCGATTTGATTACTTAAGTAAAAGGGATGAATTATAATATCTAACCTTAAAATTAAATAGTAATCCAAACACTTACTTTTTCTATAGGCCTATTCTCAAAAACTACTAAACTAATTTTACTAAAATTTCACGATTTAGTACTAGGATATTTGAGAGAAAATGGTCACTACAAACAAATACATTTATACCCTTATACCCTAATTTATAAATCTAACATTATGAATTATTATTCTTAATTGATAAAAAAAAAACATTTTCAATTCGATTACTTAATTCAAAGGGGATGAAATGAAATAACTACCCTCAATATTAAACCAAGTAATAGCGAAGCATTGCCGGCTCCACTAGTTACGTATACGAAACACTACGAACTATCCTCTTCTGTTTAAAAAATAATCATGGTGTAATCATCTAAGTAGAACTCTTAAAATAGATTACTAAAAGTGTCTAGTACAATTTTCTGCCAATCCTAACGTAACACTTTCACTTAATTTTGTCGACGCGTTTCGGAGTTCCTCCATTATCGAGACCTATTTCAGTACTGGATTCATCCGTTATGGAATCTTCTAGATATAGTTAGCCACACCACTCCTCCTACTACCGGAACTACTTCTTATGCAATCTGTTATATAATATGTTATGCAACACGTTATGTAATATAAACCTACTCTTTAACTTTATTTTGTTTATTATTATTATTTTTTTTAAATATTTTCAACAATTTTAGCAATTTTAGATTTTGGAAAGTTATTTCTGATTGACTGTTAATTTGTTCATTAATAATATTTTCTCCGTTCATTTTTAGTTTGAAAATTTCAATGTTTTCCATTATATTTAACCGTCTTCCTTTGTTACTTTTGTGTAAGAGCTTCATTGATTCTTTCATTTCATATGGCAAATGACCCTCGTTTAATAAGTGTGTTGCGTAATTTGAATATCTTTTTTCATATTTATAAGATCTAATATGTTCCCTAAATCTTGTTTTTAGTTTTCGTCCTGTTTGGCCTATATATGTTGCGTAACATTTGCACTTTTTTTTATATACTCCATTTTTGTCGTATGCTTCCCTTTCTTCTATAGACTTGCTTAATCTTCTCTTTATGGTGTTGTTCGTATTAAAAGCAGTTTTAACATTGAATTTCCCAAAAAAATTGTTTCATTTTATATGTTTCTTTTCCAGTGAAGGTAAATCCCGCCCAGATATTTTATTTTTTCTTTGTGACTTTGTTCTTATTATTTAAATTTTGTTTTATTTTACGAATTAATTTTCTTATTATTCTCTTTTTGTATCCATTATTTTCAGCTATCTTAAATATTGTGTTTAGTTCTTCTTTGTGTGCTTTCCTTTTTAACGGTAAACTATATAATCTATTAATCATGTATCGAAAAGCTGCCATTTTGTGTTCCATTGGGTGGTTTGAATGTGCATTAATTATATTATCGGTGTATGTGTCCTTTCTAAAAACTCAAAATTTTAGTTGTTTATTATTTTTTCTGTTATTTTTAAGTCCAAGAAATTAATCGTTCTGTTTTCTTCT
>JAGFPH010002195.1:99805-110278 GCA_018207615.1 Philaenus spumarius
GACCCTTAATTGCTCTCTGGTGGTGGTGGAGCACGGGGTGTTTCCCTTGCGGTGCTGAAATAAAAAACAAAACTTTTATAATTGCTGCATTTAAAACTTCAAATAAATGTAATTTGGCGTAAGTCGAGAACGAACAAAAGTCCTGAAAACGTAGGGTGACTTTTTACTTTAAATTTAGGTTTAACAGTAAAACCGTACTAATTAAAATTACTGCAGAGTAGAAGGGCTTTTGCTTTACTCAAACAACAAACAAAAATTAGCTTTACTGTTACCGATTTAAAATTGTTCGTCCGATTTAAATATTCCATTCGTGCATAAAGAAAATTGTACGGTATTTTACTTACAAGTCCCATAATTATTTATAAATTTCAAGTGAAACGATTTGTAATTTCATATTAAAAAGCAAGTAATTCGAACGCGCAGCTGAACCGCTGACGTTAGTTGGGCGAATTTACAAAATTAAACTTTAGACTGAATATCTGCCTGCGTGAACGAAATATACAAGTAGAATATACCTCTGCCTCCGACCTCGGGCTCACTCGCTGCTTCGTTGCGAACAAACAAGTTTTGCAAGCTCGCACCTCGACCTTGCGGCCTACGATTTTGGGCCGCTTCCCCTCGTCCGCGGCTGACAAATTCACTTCCATTTGGGTACAAAAAAAAGTATATTTTGATAAACACCAAAGTTATTCATCCATTCCATGTTAATGGCAATGTTATTGTAAAAATTAATAATAAATGGATCGCAGCTGTTGTATACAAAGCCTCGGTCATATATCATAAGCTTACCAAATGGTAGAAAAATTTAAATAGAAAATATATTATCAAAGATTATTCTAAAATGTTTAGTAAAAACCTTAACATAAAAAACACATATTTTGATGATGTAATAGATTCAAGGAAACTGTTAATTCAAATTTAGATTGTTATCCTGATCAACTGGTAATAAACAAAAGAAGGTGTGATAAATTGACTGCCAGATATGGCAGAATAGTAAAACAGAAAGATAGGCTTGAATATTGTTAATTTTGTTTATAGACGGAAAAACTATGTTATTGTATGTAAATATATTTTGATTAAAATTTGTTTAAATTGGTCAGTGATTCTTTTTAGTTTTAAAATGAAACATGTTTTTACTTATTTTATATATTAAGAGAATTTTATGTTTTTAAATTATGTCGAAATGGGGAGTGTAATAGGTATTAGGTTATGGAAATACATAAGAGCTACAAGTCTTACTGTCAATGCCCTACAGGCTAGAGACTGCAATATTGTAACTGAATAATAAAACAGTTCATAGTAGATACTCAAGGAATGAAGAACTTGTTAATTTTACCTAACTTACAATATTTTGTTGTTAGCTGGAATAAATACTTACGTCCCTCCTGGCCATAAGGCCGAAGCCGAGCATTGGTCTAGAGGGTTGCCCTCCTGTAAGGAAAATAAACAAGAATTATTAAATGTTTGTTAAAAACTTAAATAATGTATTTGTTACCAAGTATGACCCGGCGAACACATAAGAACAATCTTGGCGCCATAATTACTCAATCAGTAAATCGAAATCATCCAATAATCTATTAAATAAAATATTTCTTTCGTCCGCGCAAAAACACTACTGCGCATGCGTCAGGATCTAGGTATACGATATTCTGCTTGCATTTGCTTCGTGTAGGTGAGCGAAACGAGTAGGAGATAAAACCCGCGAGTGTATGTAATAACTGTAAACCGAGTTGTTATCAAACTATTAATTGCAAAACGCGATCAAAAATATAATTCTGTCATGCTTATCGTCAACAGTATATATATTATTGGTAATTATCTCAACTTCAAATTTACTATTTTCACTGTGTATCTTTTTTTTAAATTTACGCAAATCTTCAAACTCTGTGATCATGAAATTGCTAAAACTTTGCGGAGGTAGGATACTGTTTTCAAACAACTCAGGTGTCACCATTTTCCTCGTACTTACAACCTTACGTCTAGTTTCATATTTGTTAGTCTTCCGCATTTAATTCCGTCCTCGTTACATACCCCTTGCTGTTTTATCTTTAAACGATCGAGCAAGTTGAAAATGCTTATTTCGGGTTTCCAAGCAAAATAGTTGATTTTGTAGCGCTATTCTTCTACAACGATGGAGGTTCAATCTGGAGGAGTATCTCTTCTAGGAACTCCAAAGCAGGATCTGGACTGTAATCTCCCAACAAATTAAAATGTATATAAAAAAATTGCGAGCTTAGTGATCGATCCGGTGTTTTCAGACCGAAGGACCACCATTGAGGTTACTTCCAGTCGGGTAGATGTACATACTTAGGTCAGGTTTGCACACTAAAACTGAAGGTTTCACATACTTTTATACAGGTGCAAGCTTCATGAATTTCAGTTGATCTAAATGTAATACCGAATTTTTAATCTGAACCAGAAATTGCATACTATTTTAAGAGTAACGGCCTAAGATAACTAAATTGAAATTCTTATGACAGTAGTGTCCACAACATTAGGTACTGAGAATATCTAGGTAAACAAAAAAAAATCAAACGCTATAGTCCATTCGTTCCCG
Source organism: Philaenus spumarius (assembly GCA_018207615.1). Classification (NCBI taxonomy): domain Eukaryota; kingdom Metazoa; phylum Arthropoda; class Insecta; order Hemiptera; family Aphrophoridae; genus Philaenus; species Philaenus spumarius. The sequence goes on from JAGFPH010002195.1 coordinate 102,363, forward strand.
CTTGACACAAAAGACATTAGCAGACCCTCGCTCTCGTACGCACACTCACGGGGGATACGTAAACTGCCCCGATATTTTAGGTACTTTTGAAATGAAGAAACTGCCCCGCTCATTAAAGAGGATCAAGAAAGGTCGCCTCGCCGTTCCAGAGTTGTTCAAATTGCCCCAACTATCTACCTGACGCAGGTACGGGATACTTCCCTCCGAATAGTTTCATAGTCCCTTCGTGTAGCTTACCAACTGATTGGAACGCATTCCAATAAAAATTAGGTTGGTTTGGTTTGGTTTTAGAAGACTGCAGTCACTGACAGGACGCAGGAACAAAAGTAAAACTTGTTTACAAAATACATTTCTCTGAAACACTTACCGCTCGAACCAGTCCAAGGATGCTCCAAGCTTCAGATCTCCCATCCAACGGGGGATAGTTTCTCTTGCAACCACCCTGGCATCATCGTAAGCTGCGAAGTTGGTGTTGTCGCATGGTGCTGGTTTCACGATGATCCCGGTAACACACGTTTTCACGTTTTTTGGGATGGTGAAAAACAAGAGCCCGTTAACTGTGGAAAAATACAAACTCGTAAGAATTGATTTTAATAATTTATTTTTGAAAAATGTGTTTTTGATGTTTAAATTTATTGATAACGATCTCTGTTGCATTTCGTTTTATACACCAGTTGACGATTGCGTTTATATTTTTATGCAGTACTTTAGATATGTGCAAAAAGTGCATATTTTTACTAAAAATTAAAGATGGCGGGCTACATTTTTGACATGTTAATAAAATAGCGTTTTTACATAGAGTAGGTTCCTCGATATAGTTTCAAATTTTAGTTATAAACGAAATATTAACCGTTCTTCACCCACCCGGTATATAGCAATCAGTACTGACATAGAAACTATAATTGTTGAAATACATTCAAACAAGGTCCTGGCTTTTATTTTCACGATAGACAAATTTCAATATTTTTGTACACTTAAAAAATAGTTTAGTCATTGAAGCATGATATTATAGCAATGTCTTTGCAATCAATTTTCAGGGTTGTTTACTATACTGCAAATTAATTTTAATTGAATATACATTTTCAGTATTAACCTATTGTCTAAAGCTGCTTCTTCGCATGAAATTAAATGTCTTGTTATAACATCAGCCTAAGTTAAATAATAACGAATAGAAATTGTCATAACAAATTAGTTTGTACGAATGTCCACCACAAGCCATCTATTTTACACTAGCTGCAAAAAACTAATTAAGTGGACATTAGGTAGCGTGACAATAAATAGCCGCCTCGGCACCAAAATGCATGACTTTATATCACATATATGTTTTGATGTTTACCTGGTGCAGGTACAGTGCTTGGATCTTGGACAAAACGCACTTTCTTCTTCACTGAAACGATAAAAACAGATTAGGAAAAGTGATAAGAGTGCAGTTGCGTCGGCCCTCCTAAAATTAGATGCACAACTTTATTTAATTCAACCACCCGAAATCAATGTTGAAAAAATCAAAATGGCTGTAACTAAAATTGTTTAAATACTCCCAAATATCGTTGTGTGGCATATCGTTTGAAAGCTTATTTAATTCTGAATCCAAAAAGAAGAAGAATTAATATGAAAAAAACATTAAATAGTACTGCAAAATGGGGCAAAATCGGAAAACACGATTTCGTTGTTTTTGGCCGCCATTTTTAATCAGTTAAAGATATGGATTGGATGTGAAAATTTCACCATTGGTTTTCTCTTGAAATTCTACATCGAAATGATGTATCACAAGACCACCTTCCCACTAAAAAAAATAAGTTAATTCCAAGATGGCGGATCCAAGATGGCGGACAAAAATTTCAAACTCGCCAAAAAGTAGTTCTTTTATTTTTGTGAATAACTGCTTTTATTTCTATATTATAAGACTCGTACATTTTGAGATATTAAGCCGTACCCAGACTTTTTTGACACCTTGTATATAAAATTTATTGACACTCATAACGTGTTCTGGGGACCATGATCGGTGCTCATTTACTACTCCCGACCTTAGGTCTTACCATAAGGGTCACTGAAATAGCTCATTTTTTATTGAGAACCCCATTTTTATTTTTCATTTTTTATTTTTTAAAACCCAGAATAGCGTTTAATGTTTGATCTTAACGATGTCCTTTCACTTTGGCACTCAGTATGTTTAGTTAACCATCTGACTAATACCAGTGGAAATAGTTAACAAATTGGAAATTAGTCCAGTGAAATTAGCTCAAAATGGCGGCGAATCGTGCATTAAATCATGATGTTCCATTTTTTTCAGGAATGTGTAGTGGATGGTCATCTGAATAACGCCTAATAAAGTCCCATCGATTTCAGGAGGGGTCCCAAAGGTCCCACTGTTTGGGTTTTGGCGTTTATCTCGAAAACGGTGCGTCACACAGAAAATTTTATACTTTTCCAAATTAAAGGTAATAAAATTTGATTGCAAATAGTTTATCCATGTTTCTACATAAGTGTTCTCGTTTTCGAGATATGAGCCGTTAAGTATGAAAATTTGACACAAAAAGTCAGGGCGGTTCAGTTATTTCATAAGTATTCTATCTTGTGGATGACCATCCATGGTGGATGTAGCGGAGCCAATCTTACTGTGATATTACTGTGGTAAAGTGCTAGAGTGCGACTAGAATATCGCTTGTATACACTTTCGTTTTTTACAGAGATAACAGTATAATACAATACAGTACAACTCCGTATCTATCAACATTTAAATAACAAAATTAAACGAAACTTACAAAACTTTAAAAAAATAAATTATACAATAATCTCTATGAAAAAAGTACGAAACCCTATAGTCTCAGCCTGTTTCGGGCTCTCCAACAAAAGAACTAAAGCAAACTCCTAATGTGCAAACAATGAATATAATTTAAAAAAATAAAATGCTATTACATAAAATTAAAAGGTGGAATTCATGAAATGCATTATGAATTAAAACAGAAGTATGCACTAAAATTCAAAAACATTCCCGAATTTTTGACAGTATAACCTGTAGACATTGTTATAAAATGACCCTCCAAACTAAAAAACTAACACCAGCAGCAAGACTCGACGAATGACACAGATTTACCAACGTCAAACAAGCACTTTAAAAAACACTCCACATCGTCCAGAGAAAATATCCAGGTTTTTAGTTGCGTTACAATTTTTTTCTCAGATGTCATGTTCTTTAAAAATGCGGGAATCCTATCAGAAATATTTGGTGCAGAATGCAAATACAATTTCACAAAAGCTTCTTTGAAAGGGCGAGGCAAATCTGTTATATTTAGACCGCAGTCTTTGTCGGTAAACATTCTCATCAGATACAATCTGTCCACTTCTACAGATAAAATAATTTTTAATACTTTGAACTACCAATACGTTTTACTAATGCCGGTCTTATTTTAATTTCCGCTATGTGCGTACGGCATTTAAATATGCAGAAAGCTCCAATGTACAGTTAGGTAACAAAATTCGCCCCGATGTTCTTCTGCTATCACGTGACTCGACTGAAAATCATTTTTCCGTCTTGTTTATAAGCAGATATCTTGAATAAAAATTTATAATTTACAGTTTTTGTCACCTATGAATTTATAATGTAGAAGTACATGAACGATTTCGTGCAAATAGCAAAAGATTATCTTCAAAATTAGATAACCGATAAGTTATATTGAAGAGTAGCCTACTGCATGGGACTGGTATTGCACACCCTGAACTTAAGACTGATAACGTTACACACAAGAATACCTCAATTATACTCTCACCTGATAAACCCTTCCACCGGATAAAAGTCGTCCAAACTATTTTTGAATGAACGCAATTTTGAATATTTATATGCTATCCAGGAGTATATTTTTGAGTGCAACAACAGTTTGTGATCGTAACTGCAATGAAAACTTGAATGTAAAGAAGCTCAGGTCTTATGGACTCAATTCTAATAGATTTTTCTAACTCGAAGTTTTAGTACAGCAATGAACCGCGACGCAGCGCTAGCAAACCATTTTGTGCGCGGTCAAGAGCGAGAGAGCGCGACATACTAAGTGTCGCTCTCGCTTTGTCCGGTCGCCACGTACCAGAAAGAGAGGGGAAGAAAACATTGTATCTCGCGCTCTTTCGCACTTCACCGGGAGTTAAACGGTTTGCCAGCGCTTCCTATCGGTCCATTGCTGTACTACAACTTCGAGTTAGAAAAATCTATTAGAATTTAGTACACAGGACCTGAGCTTCTAAACTTTTAAGTATTCATTGGTAACTGTTTGTGGTTTAAAAATATCCAATCGCCTCTAACAACAATGTTTAATCGCTTTCGGAACTAGAGGTACACATTTTGTTGAACATTTTTGTTGTTGAACAAATGCCTTCAACCAATCGGTGACACACTGACGGAAAAACGAATGTCACCAATTTTGTAGCGAACTGCCAAGGAGTGAAAACGTCATAACTACCCCTAAACAAATAAATTGAATTGTTAAACCCTTCTCACTTTTCGTTTTAAGTTGCAGAACCCTACATCCAGTATATATTATACACATTATATAATTCTAAACAAAAAACAAGTTTTACTGTAACGACATAGCATTGCAGGAAGATGTTTATACAAAAATAATTACCGGATAAGAGTTAATGATTAATATCAAAATAATTATGACGTAATAAAATTAATTCACAACTTACAGAAGTTGATTGGGACATGAACAGCGTCCCAGTCGTCCCGATCGTTAGTAATCACAGCGTCGGCTGAAATTAAATACAACTTTATTAACTGGAGAGGAATTGTGATAAGATAATTTGCTTTGTTTTTAGGAGTTTTAGAAAAACGAGACTCTGAACCAAGTCTCTATAGTTTCCTATAGATATAAATGAATGGACACATTTTAAGATTACATAAATAAATAACCAAGCAACACAGCCTCAAAACGGGACCCATGGAGGTTGCAATATTTCATTAATTTTTCTTTTCTTCTTCTTAAATTTTTTTCTGTTGTTTATATTAAGTTTTTCTTGTTTTATGATTTAGAAGTAATATTTTTGAATTGATGGCAAGCGTCTAGTTTACAGGTTTAAGATAAACCGCAGGTTTATAGGTTTAAGATAGGTTTAAGATAGGTCTATCTTAAACCTGTAAACTAGACGCTTGCCATCAATTGCGTGTGCTTAGTGCATGAATTGTGTTGTGTCTGTGTTTGGTGTGTTTGACTTCTCAGTCTTAGCTCTGAGATCCATCATGTAGATATTTAAGGTTAGTAATAATTTGTAGTTTTACTTTGTTCACCCTTACATAGGCCTAGTTGCCTAGTTTTTATGTACCGTTAGTTTTAGTCACTTGAGAACGGGAATTGATTTGTATTCCCGAAACATCGTGTTTGATTATTTAACACACAAATGATGGCAAATGTCCGAACAAGTAATTATAATAAAATTCAACATCCATCATTAACAAACAATAACTTTATACAAAGAAGTAATGTAGTATTGTGTATGAGAATAATATGACTTATTCAACAGATTCGTACAAAAAACATCCTGTCAACTTACCAGTGATCAATGTAACATAAAACTATTACAAATTAATAATTTCCCAAAGTAAAAATTACAACAAATATGATCAATAAGCATGAGTAATGTAATAGTTATAACAATTTAAGAATACAATTACCGAGTAGGCCTAATTGTGGTGCTGGTCGTGGGCCTTTCTTCAGCAACCCGTTGCCCACGACAATCCCTCCGCCGACTATGTTCACTGTCGGTTGCTTTTTCCCGCAACAAAATACTGGAACAAAAATAGCCCGTTATAGAAGGAACCTACCTCAAGTATGTAGTACTAATATTGTAATTTACCTATTTAGATTTGTTATTGCTTAATTTTAATAAGCAATATTTATAGAACATCTTCAGTATTAGGCCTACACGACATTCTAAAGAAAGTGTATATTTCAATCCAAAATAGGAAACGCAATTGAAAAATGTTTTAACTAAGATTTGAATATGCTGGTTCGTAGACTTACAAATTTCTACTTGGGGAGATCCTGCGTGCTTAACACGCATACCACTTCCTTTCTCCACATCTTTTTTTAGTTAGACGTATTGAATTCTCGGTTAATGATAGCATACCCAGTTTTGTAATAATACTCATACTATAGCAGTTTTACTAATTACTTGTTTCCTCCTTAGAAATATTAAAAAAATTAAATAACTTTAATGCTAAAATTGGTAATTAATATTACTGTCTAAATCAAATCATTAAGTTTACCTGTAAAAGGTTACTTGTAAACAAAAACCTAACCTAAAAATAATTTAAACTTATGAAACCAGCCGTTAGTGGACGAACCGTTGAGAAATAAGTATACGCAAGTTTATAGTTGGTAAACAGCTGATTAGCCAACACTGAACGTCGCCAATCAGCTGCTGCGTATCTTAAACGGACAAATAAATTATATTTCTGTTACTATTTACGTGCCGAAATTTTCTTTGAAATTATTCGTAGTTTCTCCTTCAGATTTGAAACCTACAAAACCTGAAGGTAATTTCAAGTAATTAGGAGCACAGTTTTAAGGACTTTTATTCACCGCAGCAAATTATTTATGCGAATTAGGTCATTTTTAAAAGTACGTTTTACAATATTGTTCGTATCTGTTGCACGATTGTGTTTTGAGGTTATATTTATTTTCAGATGTTATAGTTTACTATTACCGCTGATTGAAAATAGATCTACTTCCCGTTTTATCAGAGTTTAGACGAGAGACTAAATCAGACAATTAAAATACTATTATTATACTTTATTGACAATCAATTGTGTTTTAATTACTTCTCTACAAATAACAAAAATGATCAAGGAAGGAAAGGAAAGGCTATACGGAAGAGTGGGCCCGTACTAGTTGTTAAACATACAATATTGTTTATGTATATTCAAAATGTCTTGTATTAATATTTACAAGATGCAATTTTCTTTAACCACTTATAATAATCGAATATTTTAACAGTTTCTTCATTACTAAATGTAGTAAATGTCGATATTACAAATCGACTAAATTCAATAATAAGCCTACTCCATCCATTTAAACTAAGGCAAGGTAAACGTTCATTCTGGTTCAAAAAGTAAACAATAGGGATAATAGTTTTTGGAAATAATAATACAGTACATAGGCATCAACAGAATATTTATCAAACGGAAGCCTGAAAAATTCAGAAACAAAATGTAGCCTAGCTACTGAAATACTTATTAAATTGTTCTGATACAAGTTCCTTAACTAATAGAACAAGGCATTAGAAAGGTAAGACCTATGGTTAGAGGGACCTGGACATACCGGATCGTCTATCTAGGCGATTTTTAATTTAAAATAGGCTAAAAATTTTGCCTACCTTTTAAAACTGTGAAAATATAAGGAAATAAAACTAATCCACTTCATTTTTCTGATTTACAAATTTAATTGTAGTTGTTTTCTTATTGTATGTATAAAGTTGACACATGAGACAGGCCTTTAACCTAAATATAAACAGCAGAAAGAAAAAGAAAGCAGTAAGTCATAAACGTTATTATGTACCGGTATACTAACGTTGACACATGAGACAGGCCTAACCTAAACATAAACAGCAGAAAGAAAGCAGTAAGTCATCAACGTTCCTATGTATACCAAAGTTGACGCATGAGACAGGCCTAACCTAAATATAAACAGCAGAAAAAAAGCAGTAAGTCATAAATTAGCGTTATTATGTATACTAAAGTTGACACATGAGACAGGCATAACCTAAATATAAACAGCAGAAAGAAAGCAGTAAGTCATAAGCGTTATTATGTATACGGTACTAAAGTTGACGCATGAGACAGCCCTAACCTAAATATAAACAGCAGAAAGAAAGCAGTAAGTCATTATGTTTACCAAAGTTGACGCGTGAGACAGGCCTAACCTAAATAT
>JAGFPH010002195.1:110288-124141 GCA_018207615.1 Philaenus spumarius
ATTATGTTTACCAAAGTTGACGCGTGAGACAGGCCTAACCTAAATATAAACAGCAGAAAGGAAGCTGTAAGTCATAAGCGTTATTTTGTTTATTATAAAGTTGACATATGAGGTAGGCCTAACCTAAAGTGCCTTTAAAGTGTAACATAACCTCAAAAAGTGTAACTAAATCTATATCATCTCTAGTAATATCCAAATTGTTGGAGGTTATAAATTCAAATCATTATTCAATAGTATAATTCAAAACAAAACACATAAATGTTTTCAACAGATTTGATTTGATTCTATATAGGCCTAATATTTTTTATTGTTTCTATGCAGGCCTATTTATCAATAAATAGCAAACAACTGTTAAGAAGCTAATTACGGGTCGAAGTTTGTTTAATCGAAATAAGACGTAGATATATATAGTTCGTGTTTATTGCGTATTGTTTCTCGCTATAAGAATTCACTTAAAAGGTTATGCAACACAACTGAATTCATACACTCTCAATATCGCGACATTAAACACGTTGAGTAATAATAAACGCACAAAACACTTTACTGTTTTTGTGTCAAACTGTAATCTAAAGTATCTAATTTAATTCAGTGTTACCGTTTTACTGTTTCAATCTATTACCAACAAATAGTTAATCTAGGCCTTAATCTAGTTTTGTCGAGTATTTATTAATCTGAGTATGAAATTTATAGGAATTGTATTGCCAATAGGCCTACAGCAGAACTGTCTTCAAAACGTAGATCTTTCTAAAACCGAATCCTTCGCAGACATAATTCAAACTAAGATGTTTTATCAAATAAAGACTTACATCGTCTGACGGATTTAAAGAATCCCATTTTTATATGAGATTTGTATCAGTTATGTATTTATTTAAGCTATGTATGTAGCAAATAATATTCGATGTGTTAGTAACTGGTACTAAAAAAGAAATGATTTTAAAAACCATAGAGATAATAAATTTTATTTTCCATTGTTGGACATTTTACTTTATTTATGCTAATTTTATCCAAATAATATTTACATTTTTTATAAATTGACAATAATTAATTTAAATTCTTTTAAAGTAATGTGTTGTTCATACATCCCATACCTTTGGAATATCACCCATTAGAAACGACACTGTATTGTGTTTTTTTTTTTTGGTTGGGGGAGAGTTTGTAGGCGAAAAATCTAAGCTGTCTTCATCGCTTACAGGTTCTGTATGTACTTATGGACAAGTAGACTTCTGCAGCTTCTTCACAATAGCCACTAAATTTAGCCATGTTCTTGGAACAATAATTCTGACACCAAATATTGCACACAAAATATTATTGTAAATGAGACCACATTAATAATAGTGCTTTACTATTTTTTGTATAGAGTACATGGGCGTAACCAGGGGGGGGGGGTGGAGATTTGGGGGTTGTAAACCTCCATTGTAAAAAATTGTCCGCACTTTGTTTACGTTAAAATACGCTCTTAAGATTAACTTGTTTTCAACACCTATGCAAATGTCAAACTGCAATAAATTATCAATATATTGCTCACATTAGCTTCTCACGAACTGGGCACTGACACTGTATTAGCGTATTTCCATAGGTAAGAACTGCAGTGGCCCTTATGGTAAGACCCAAGGTCGGGAGTAGCAAATGAGCACCGATCATGGTCAACAGAACACGTTTTGGGGCGTCATTAAAAATCATATATATAATATCTACATATGTGTTCGCACTTTAGCAGTCACTTTTTTTAAGTCCGATTTGGTTAAAATATATATATGATTTTTAATCACACCCCAAAACGTGTTCTGGGGACCATGATCGGTGCTTATTGAAATTCGCTAATAATAGAACTCAACAAGTTACTGCTGCGGGTAGATTATCAGACAATATGGAATTGTCAAGTGGTGTCCCTCAGGGTTCAATCCTTCGCCCAAAGTTGTTTTTTAAACATTTATGTTTAAATGGTATTTCGTCAGTACATGTGGCTACGCTAATTCAGTTTGCTTACGATACGACATTAAATGTGCAAGCAGAATCTTTATATATGTCTTAGAGCAGAGATATTTCCCACAGTATCTAAGTTGCAATGGGTTATCTATAAACCCTAGTGAGACTAATCTATGCTATAATATTATAAAAAAGATAAAGTTTGTTTGTTTGTTTGTATGTAGGTGGTAATCACTAGAAGTACTGAACCGATTGAAAAATAGTTTTACTAATAAAAAGCTACACTATCCCTGAGTAACATAGGCTATAATTCATTTCGATAAAAACTTTTTTGTATTTCAATATTTGAAAATGTAGTCGGAAAAAATCTTAGGTTAGGCCTAGACTGAGAAATCAACACATGTATTTACATTTATTACCATAGCAAACAATTGAATAAAATAACTGACAACAGCTGTTTGCTGTAATATTGACATGAATAGTTAATTTCAAACTTTGTATTTCTAACTTTTAGGTTAGGTTTTTATTAAAGTGGAGCCTTAATGGTTCTTTTAGCCTTTATTATTATAACTGCTGTTATAAAATATTCTAATTGATTTGATTTGAACATTTAACATTATTTACCGTCTTAGCTTTGGGGTTATTATTAATCCTACACCTTTATCATAAAGAAAACATAACATAATTATGTGTATAGAAGGTTCTAACGGGGTTGGCGTGCGGAGCAGGCAGGGGTTTCCTTTAGATATATATATTTCAATTTTTAAAAAAACCCTTTTAATCCAAAACTTAATATTAGGTAGGATGATAATGAACTGAATGGAGTATTTTCAACAAAATTCCTGGGTATCTTCATTAATAATCAACTGCCATGGAGAAATCACACAGACTATATCAGTGCTGAAATAATTCGACCACGCAGTTAGACCGCTGACGTGAGTTGAGCAAATTTCCAAAATTAAGTTTATATGCCTATGTTTTAGGGTTTCAACCAATAATTTGGGAAATAGGTCTACTCACGAAGGCGTTGAACAGCTGTCTGTGTGTACGCAATATATTAGTAGAATTTGTTTGCGCCTAGTGGCCTCGCGAGTTTGCACCACTTGGCTTCGAACCGGGTACTTTTGTGGTATTTTACGTTTTGGTCGTTTTTGGGGGAACCAAGCGAGCTATAAGGTCGCGTAAAAAACAAAATGTGCAAAATAAGATCCTACATATTTATTTGTGGAAAAAACTCAAAAACAAATTCATTCTCCTATTAAAAATATCAAAAAATAGTTACTTCCGGTCAAAAAACGTGCTTCCGATTGTTGGATTTTTTTTGCTAACGAACTAGTCCGAGTGACGTAAACAACCAACATGTGTACCAAATTTGAAATTTGAAATTGACCCCCCTCCCCAAACATCCCTAAGATTTCGAATTTTTTTAAACCCTTTCTTATCAGCACCTACGGCCCTAGAGGAAGCTACATACCAAATTTCGTTCTAATCCGTTATGTGGTTTTGGAGAAATCGTGATTTAGTAACTTTGACCCCCCCAAATTTCCCTAAGATTTCGAATTTGTTGAAAACCTTTCTTAGAGAGCACCTACGGCCCTACAGGAAGCTACATACCAAATTTCATTCCAATCCGTTCAGTAGTTTTAGAGAAATCGTGATTTAGTAACTTTGACCCCCCCCCCCTCTAAAATTTATAATTTTTTTAAACCTTTCTTAGTGAGCACCTATGGCCCTAGATACCAAATTTCGTTCCGATCCGTTCAGTAGTTTTGAGAAATCGTGATCAGTGAGTCAGTGCATTTGGCTTTTATATAAAGAAGATAAAGCAAAGTATATTTGTTTTAAATAAAATCTTTCTTCAGACAAAATCATAAAGTCTTTTCTTTAATATACAGGCCCGATTAAATTTTTACATTTACATATTTCTGTTTTCCCCGACTGTTCAGATAATTCAAAATTAATATTAATATATATAGCTTTGTTTGTTTATGTTGAGGTACAAATTTCTAAATAATTTATAGGCTAAATAAAAAATTTTAAGATTTGAATTTTCTACGAATATGTTTAATCAATTAGTGTTTTCGCCTTCACACATATTTACTATAATAATCATAAATTAGTACAACATATTTTATTTATAAAAAATTTTATAGCTCCAACCAGGAGTACAAATATCAATACAACACACACAATATAAATGTTTGGTCGCTTGGGTTCTCGCACATCAATCTGGCTTTAGAAATGTTAAGACAAACTAAAGGATGAACCAAAGGTGGTTAGTCTTGCACTGCCTGGAGTCCTGTGTTTAACACCGTTTAGTTACATTAAATACCATTACAAAAACACCATCAATGTGTACCTTTTGCGTCACCATCGTGTTATGGGACGAAACAAGTTAAAAAGACAATATTTTCAATATTTTTACTGTTTATTAACATTTAGAACATTGTAATCGACATATGTTTACATTTAGAGATTCTTCAACCAGCCTCGTGCGAAAATGTCCTATAAGGCCACTTCTAAGTAATGTAAAAACTTTGCCATAGATCCTTTAATTGATAAAAGTGTCTCAACTGAATAGTTTACTCGCTATATACGCCCCATTGTAGTCTGCTACATTCCTATAAAACTGATCCAACAACGACGAACGAAAACCGTAATTTAGTCTCACCTGTACTGTTTTGTATTGCCTAGTTAGAGAGAGAAAGGTAATGTTTGGTCTACTAATTAATTGGTATTAAACTGCAGAGCAACACTTCAATTATAGGAATTACAGAGCTATTAGCATATCAGAGGTAAAATTTTAGTCAGTTCCTGGTATTTGGAATGTTTTGTAAATCTATATACAGTCGTGGTCATAGAAATTGCATCACTTAAAAATAATGAAGGATCTCCTTAAACCAATGTTGTTCTTACCTTTTGATAATTTTAAAATGTTTTGCAAAGGATAAGCGTCTGTTATGAACCGTGAATAATAATTAAAACCGAAATAAAAAAAAATAATATTCATAAAATGATAAATAAGATGAATTTAGAAAAAAATTGCTTTTTACATACTCATATGAATTTATATGGAAAAAATTTATAAAAACATTAAAAATATATTTATTGAAATAGTAATAATATAAACTAGTATTTTGTCGAACCGCCATTAACCGTGATAACTGAGGCGATCTTGTTTGGCATTGAGTCGATCAAAGTTTCTATGATTTCGTCACTAATCCCCTCATTCCACACTTTTTCGATTGCCTGTTTCAGCTCATCTTTATTTGCAATACATTTATTTAGGATTTGTTTACTCATTTAGGATCGAAAAGATAACAATTATATGTGATGTAATTTTTCTATTCCTACTTTTTTTTTTTTTTTTTTTTTTTTTTTTTTTTTTTTTTTTTTTTTTTTGACTACGACTGCATATAAAACCACTCACTGACTCATCATGAATTCTCAAAAACTACTCATCGGATTGGAATGAAATTTGGTATGCTTCCTCTAGGGCAATAGATGCTAGTTAAAAAAGGTTTTCAAAAATTTGAAATTTTAGGGGGGTTTGGGGGGATAAAAACTACTAAAAAAAACCGAATGGATTGGAATGAAATTTGGTATGTAGCTTCCTCTAGGGCCCTAGGTGCTTGCTAAGAAAGGTTTTCAACAAATTTGTAATTTTAGGGGGATTTGAGGGAGTCAAAGTTACTAAAAATCCCCATAAGATATACATAGTCTAATATATTTATTGATGTATTTTTTTGTTAATATACATTTAACTTTGATTTGCCTACCCGTGCAAAGCCGGATCGGGCCAGCTAGTCCCATCATAAATATTTATACTTGTGATGAAAAACAGTGTATCACTACAGTTATTTGAATCAATAAATAAATATATGTAGGTCTATTATATTTATACTTAACCCTTTTCATTTATATTTGATACGTTTATCCGTCCATGGCCAAAATAATCTGCTTCTTATAAATTATCAATAAACAAACGATAATAGTCACACTTTAATAACGCTTAACAAAAATATTTATTAGCCTTTTTTTTTAATAACCATATAACTTAGTTCTCATTTCAGACTAACCTAACAGCATAACTTCTAAATTTATTATTTCAAGATTTTATTCAATCTCAATATATTTAAAGTGGTTACTAGTCACAATATCTCCCACGAACAAAAGCGCTGAACTGATTGAAGTGAAATTCGGCATGGATGTTCCTTATATACTGTAGCCACGATCGAAGAAATAAATCTTTCACATCCCACTCGTTGCTATCTATAGTCCCGAAATTCCTTAGTATATCTTTGTATATGCCTTATTCCACCAATGTACTACAACACGGTTTAACAAAATAGAAAATTTGTTAAATTTTTCAAAGTGGAGGGAAAATGGATTCATCGTGAAAAAAAAGTATATTTCCATAAATGTCTATGCTATTCCATAAATGAAAATTATATACGCTAATTAAAATGGCTGTCATTAATGCCAATGTGTATGGAAGCTAAATATTTGAAAATTTGTGCTCCGGTAAATACACGCTGTAGAAAAACATGGTTGTGCTTAAGACCACAAATTGGAAGTGATAACTTCTATAACCGATTTTTATTTTTATCAGTATTAATATTAGAGGAGTATAAAGGTCAACAAATTACACAAGTCAAAATACTGTCAAAAAATTTTATATCATATTTTGAAATTGCATAATTATAATATTATTATAATAATTAATTATCCCTTACATATTGAATTATTCTTAGAATTCTAATTAGAGTGCATTCACTAATACCTTACTCAAAATCATTAGTCACTAAATAAATACTGCTTACTAATGTTACATTGAAAATGATCACTATTTTTCGCATACTTATTATAATAAGGTGCAAACTCATTTAAGGTTATATAGTGAATCCCTCTCCACGCTCTGCCTTCCGTCTACGTAAAAGGTTCGTGACGCGAGATTTCAGAAAGAAAGTCAAGCGAAAGTGCCCAACGGGCCAATAGAAGTTATCAATTCAAAAATCCATTATTTCTTACAAAAATAAAATTACAAGCACTCTTAAAATTAGAAGAAGTATTTTCATTAAACCCGTACCATTTTAAAACAACCCATTATGTAATCTACAAAATCCACCAACCTAATTTCCTTCGCAGACCCATTGTTAGCTCCTTATACAGGTTATTGTCCAAATATTTACTTGGAACAATTAAACCTTTGGTGGGAAGGAATGGTGATTTCTGTAGAAATGCACGTAAATGAAAAACATGTTTGTAACTTTCGTATCAAAAGCCTTCGCACTTCTAGTCTCAGTTAAAGTAGTTTGTTCTGTTGTATGAATTAACATCAGATGCAGTGTACAAGAAGGATGTATATGCATGCAATGTACTGACTAACCTTTGCTAATAGACACTAAACAAAGAGGTGTAACCGGAGGTTAACAACGCACCGTTAACTTTAACAGCATGTTCAGCAAATGAGCAGATTTCAATGCAAATGTGCACGTACTGCTACTGTCTGTCTGCCGGCTTTATGGTTAGAAGGATCTTTATCTGTTTATTGCGAGTATATAACACATAATCAGAGTGTATACAAAATGTTTTATTAAACTTTGGGAGCATATATGGAACGTCAAATGAATCATAAACGAGTGTATAAAAATATTTTCTAAGAAGTCATATTGTCCGATAGTCCACCAATTTCTGTTTTTAAAGACCACGGTTAACTACAAAATTAATAGAGGTCGTTACCAAATTTCCCAGTTACTTCATACCATTTATAAGTTCACATATTTTTCACAAAACATTTTCAAAATGGGTGGTATTAAAAATATGTTAAGTTGTATTACAAAAATGTTTCAGTTTCATAAAAACAACACAAGTGTAAAAATGTTAATAACAGTGGTAAGGGTTCATTTTAGTGTAACTTAAAATTTTTATTTTATTGGGAATTAAAATTGAAACTTATTTTCAATGACAAGAAATTTCATGTGCATTGATGGTGTCGCAATAACGTGTTTCATAGGAAAACGCACAATTATAGTCAGTTCAAAGAATTATAAACACTAATAGAAAATAATAATGGACCTAATAGTGCTTATAATTAGGTCCATCATTGGCATATATTATATTTCTTAATACATTTGCTTGTTGTTTGTAATCAAGTCTTGATTAACTTTATTAATTGAGCTTATAATTAGATTCACTTATTGCTGTTTTATCATTGTTTTCATATACCGTTGTCCTTATTTAATTCATGTAACCAGTGTATGCTAATTATGTGACATTCCTAGTATTCTCCTTATTTTGTAATAATTGTATTATTATAATTCAAATTATTAGTATATACATATTATGTAGTCATATAACTTAATTTTATATGGCCGTTATTTTTAACTTAAAAGTTATTTTTCTTCAATTTTATTTTTTTATTAATTATATATACATTTTTTTTTTTTTTTTGCTAGTTTGGTAAGCTAAATACATTCGCTAAATTTTATCATTATTAATATTGCTTCATAATATAGTTTGCTTGGATTTAATTATTTTATAATAGCCTAAAACTGTTACATATGTATCCAACACCATTCTGTTATATTACCCTCCCCTTCTCTCCTATTCACTTTGGTATTTCACTTTCTGTTGTTACGATAACCCTATTGGTTGTTTATACGCTAAGACCACTCCCACTCTTGTAAAGGGGTATAAATATGTAGCTTAGTCCTAGGCTAAACTAGTTATAAGTTTTTAGTTGTGGCTCATGTATCACTGATGATGACGACTTTGTCTTTGAAACGCGTTTGATCATTAAACGTATGTGTGTGAGAATTAGTGTATTGCTATTATTATTTTACTCGTCAAGCTCAAAGTTTATTAACTAATAGAAAATATTATATATATATACTTGCTTTTGGAAAAAAATTAGGATTCATGTAAAAGCTTAGTTAACTACTACCAAATAACTAAACAAACTGAGACAATCTACGTGTATAAACTGTATGGCTTCAGTTAGTAGAACAAATAGAGAAATTTACAAACACAAAAAGTTTAGGCCTATAAAAAGTTGCAAAATAAACGGTACCAGGAATTAGCACATACTTTCTCACAAACATATTTAAATTATTAAACATATTCACAGTGACTTCATAATTGTAGAAGGGGTGGGAGAGGTGATTTATTAAAGTAGGAGATTAACTAATTGCACTAAACACATCAATTAGGCCTGTATAGATGCACGAAAAACGTTTTGAAAATGTTTGACAAACAACCCCCTTTATGGCTAAAAAAACCCCAAAAATCTGTTATTATTAGCTAAACGATAATTTTTAGAAAGATGCGGTTTTTTGCATATGTAGGGTACATTAAAGGCTACAAATAAGCCAAATTTTATCAAAATCGTTAGAGCCGTTTTTTATAAAAAAATAGCAACGGATTTTTTGGGGGTTTTTTTGCCAAAAAGGGGGTTGTTTTTCCAAATTTGTCAAACCTGTTTTTCGTGCATCTATAGAGGCCTACTTGACATGTCTGGTGCAAATTTGTTTGAAATCGATCGAATAGTTTTATCTATAGCTTTGTATACATACAGACATACATACAGACAGACATTTTGTAAAAAAACAATTTTTTGGACTCAGGGGGTCCCAAAACGGATATTTTGACAAAAATCTAAACATCGATTTTTTTTTTTAATATTATTACAAATTATTATTATTATTATTATTATTATTATTATTATTATTATTATTATTATTACAGAGAAAACTATTATATCGTTTTCGAACAAATTGTAGATGCACGAAAAAGGGTTTTGAAAAATTATTTATTATTAGCTAAACGAGAATTTTTAGAAAGATACGGTTTTCTGCATATGGTAGCCATTAAAGGCTACAAATAAGAAAAAAATTATCAAAATCGTTAGAGCCTTTTTTTTTATAAAACAATAATAACTGACTTTTAATGGTTTTTTGCCAAAAAGGGGGTTGTTTTTCAAAATGTTTCAAAACCGTTTTTCGTGCATCTATACAGGCCTACTTTACATGTCTGGTGCAAATTTGTTTGAAATAGATAGAATAGTTTTCGCTCTAGCTTTGTATACATACAGACAGACATTTTGTAAAAACACTTTTTTGGACTCAGGGAGTCCCAAAACGGATATTTCCGATCACTATACTTTCTCTATACTATAGTATAGTGAGAAAGTAAAAAAAGTAAGAAAAAAAAGTATACAGCAATCATAGTCAACAATGTTTAGTAAATTGCTGTATTTACTATTATTGAAACGATGTGACAACGAATAAAATATGTTATATAGAAGTTGATTTTATGATTATTGGAAGCAAGCAGATTAATAGTTTGACTATACACACCCTTTCCCCATACACTTTTTTATCAGCGACCATTCATATATGAACTGCACTTGGATATCATTGATGCAGTCGATCTGATGTGCATCTTTATTACCTATGTTACAGTCGAAAAATTGTACATTTACACCATGGTTGTCTGTGTATTTTGTCTTTATTTATTTCGGAATAGAGTAAACATTTCAACTTGCATTATGAATCCAATCTAAATAGTTAAGGCTTCTCTACTGTCCACATTGTGTCTATTCACAAAAAAAAAAAAACTCTAACGTTTTAAGACATCCTCGCTTAACAGTTACATGGAATTTATTAGGAATTTATTTGAAAGAACAAGCCAACAATACACAACGCAAATAGCCATCATCAAACGCTGTGGTACATACAATGTTTTTAAGGTCGTACTATGAGAGTTTTCTCAAACAGTAACCATTTCTGTATTACAGCCTTCCTATGGTTGGAAGCTATTCACATTGTCTACTTTGTTAGCGAATTTCCATAGGAACAATGAGCTATTGCAGTGGCCCTTGTGGTAAGACCCAAGGTCGGGAGTAGTAAATGAGCACCAATCATGGTCCCCAGGACACGTTTTGGGGTGTCTTTAAAAATCATATGTATATGTATATATGTGTTCGCACTCTAGCGGCCGAATTTTTAGTCCGATTTGGTTCAAATTTAGTACACATGTTGGTTGTCTACGTCGCTCGGACGAGTTCGTTAGCCAAAAAAAATCCAACAATCGGAAGCAAGTTTTTTGACCGGAAGCAATTTTGAGATTTTTCCTAAAGAATTAATTTTTATTTGAGTTTTTTCTACAAATATAAATATAGGATGTTATTCTGCACATTTTGTTTTTTTTACGCGACAGTATAGCTAGCTTGGTTCCCCCAAAATCGATCAAAACGTAAAGTACCATAGAAGTACCCGGTTCAAAGCCATGTGGTGGATCTACCTTGGGGTTGGCGCGCGAAGCACGCAATACATTGTGTGCTGAAGATACTCCCAATACACGGGTTGGTGTGCGAAGCACGCAATGCATTGTGTATTGAAGATACTCCCAACATGCGGAATGGCGTGCGAATCATTTTGCACCTATTCAGCACCGTCGTGAATAGACCTATTTCCCAAATTGTTTTTTGAAGCCCTAAAACATAGGCCTTTAAACTTAATTTTGGAAATTTGCTCAACTCACGTCAGCGGTGCAGCTGCGTGGTCGAATTATTTATTTGAAGTTCAAAGCATTCCAGGTCTGATTTGATCTCTTAAACTACCATTTAAAGTTTTAACAACTTTTCACTGTCATTGCGTAAAAAATGCGTTTCTTCCGTTGTTTGCTCTCCACTTCCTCTTCAGATTGGAAAACGTCATGTCTTAAAAGTTCCTTCGATACTACATCAGCCATAATAACCTCAAATTGCATGCCTACTACAACAACAATGGTAATAAACGAGCGGACAAAAATCAGCTGACAAAATAAACCACATGATTTTTATTTTACCTTGCGTTTTATGATCTAGCGTCCTTTTAGTTGACGACCTCGGTTTCAACTGCACTGAGTCATTTTCAAGTCACTTATATAAAAATCACACTATATATAAGTGACTTGAAAATGACTCAGTGCAGTTGAAACCAAGGTCGTCAACCTAAAAGGACGCTAGATCACAAAACGCAAGGTAAAATAAAAATCATTTATTAAATTATTGTGATCAAGAAGTAGGACTTATAATGAAAAAACCACATGAGTTTGCGATAACTATTATTTTCAAATGGGGCGATACGTTTAGGTCACTCAGTTGATTCAAAATAGAATTAGCCTCAGAAATTAGCCTACATTTTAAAATAGTACAACGTTGGTTCTAGTTAAAAAGGTTATTATTACTGATTTTTCAAAAAAAATATTGGAATTGTCACATAAAAAATTATATAAACAAAGCTTTTATTTGAATTTAACCAGAGTAATAAGATTTACATACACATAAGTTTTAAGTGATGCTATTAGTTGTTTGTATATATAAACGAAATCTTAAATGCTTTTCAAACTCTATCTTCCAATCACCTGTTTCCGGCCATTGTTACAACAATATCGATTATTAAAAGCCATCGTGTAACATCGTTTCTGACATTTGTGCTCTAGATAGTAATCCACGTGGTCCAGACAATTACAACGTGACGTAGCTTGGTATCGTCAGCTGGAGATCAGCTGCTGGCATCACTCGTCAAATCTAACTTAGGGCACGTGGAGTTTATAACTAGATTTAGTTTATAATTTGTAGAAGTTATTTCTGGAAGTGTTTAATAACACTTTGGACCCTTTCAAGTAGAGTTACTACCCTGTATTTACAAGTGAATATAGGTATCAACCCCAATAACAGCCAATTGCTGTCATGTGGATCCTTTTTGAGAAATAGCTTCTAGAAATGCTAATATCATTTACGTGAGAATTGACATGACATTTTGAGATGGCGAAAGCAATATGCTGAGGCTTTATTAAGTTTCAATTAAATAGGTATTCACTTCGTTTTACAATACAAACTTTAAATATTGGAATAATTCCGATGTACAAACACTGTTGAGGAGACTTTCTCATTATTGTTATAAATAAAAATCCTCATTGTTCGTTTGTAAGTAAATATTTTATGCGGGATTTCGTAGTAAAAATATTTGTTTTCAAATTTAAATATAACTACACAAAAATGTCCTATATTGATATATGGCAATACGTTGTACTTCCAAGTGTATACCGTACACCAATGGATATGATGTATTAAGGATCTATTGTTATTTTATTCTACTAATATTATAAATGTGAAAGTTTGTATTCACAAACAGTACTGTTCACGCAAACAGTACTGAATGGATTTATATGGAATTCTGCACACAGATGTACCACGACCTGGAATATAACATGGGTTAGAATTCATTTTGATTTAACGGTTGAACAACCCCTAAAACACTAAATATTAATTTATTGTTGTACTGTCATTAAAACTAGAGAGCTGAAATTGTGTGCATTTATTTCTTACAAGATACATAGAAAAAGTAAACCGCTTGGCATTTGGTCACGTGTTGCTAATGGGTGAACATGTAGTAACAACCCTACAACAATAAATATTGATTATGTATATTATTTATTTGTTATCAACTGCAGTCTCCGGTGTTACTTTTATGAGGCTACTTTTTCACTGCCACAGGCAGCATCACCAGGCCAGCTATCCACTCAAACACTCATATATACAAAACAGTTAATCTATATATATAAAAGGGAAATACCACTCACTCACTCACTCATCACGATTTCTCAAAAACTACGAATGGATTGAAATGAAATTTGGTTCCTCTAGGAACATAGGTGCTCACTAAAAAAGGGTTTGAAAAATTCGAAATTTTAAGGAGGGGTTTGGGGGGATCAAAGTTATTAAAAAACGATTTCTTCAAAACTACTGAACGGATTGGAATGAAATTTGGTATGTAGCTTCCTCTAGGGCCATAGGTGCTTACTAAGAAAGGGTGTGAAAAATTTCGAAATTTCAGGAGGGATTTGGGGGATCAAAGTTATTAAAAAACGATTTCTTCAAA
>JAGFPH010002195.1:127727-140263 GCA_018207615.1 Philaenus spumarius
TAATATGTTAATAATAATATTAAATATTATTATTAACATATTATCCTTTATAATATTATTATTTTATTATTGAGTTACAAATAATAAATTATTTATTGTTTCTCTCGGGGAAGGCACTCGACTGCCATTAACAAAATTAGAAAGCATTTTGCAAAATTTTAAATTAAAACAGTAGAAAATGATAAAATTCATCACTCTCATAAGCAGCCATGTAACAAATGAAACAGCTGATTCATATCAAATGCATAGCAACACAATAATTCTAGGTGTGATCTGTTTTAAAACAGCTACTCAGGATCAAAAGTTTAATACAATTAAGGTTAGGCCTTTAAAACCTATAAAATAGGCCCTATAAATTCAAACATCTAATATAATTCAACATATATATATTAGTTTTACACATTATAAATAAAACATCTATTAAAACCAAAATGGTTAAACACAATTTTAAGGTTAGGCCTATAAAATCAAAAAAGTTTCTAGAAAGCATTTCAAATTATTACCATAGCAACCAAAATAACACATTTAATAATAAATACCTATGTTAATTTTTTAGGTTAGTTAATAATTTTATCTACGATAGTATGCGTACGGTAAGCAGTGTTGCATTAATAGTATAGATATTTTATACGTTATAACCTTTATTTTTTATAGAATTACTTTATTGTTTTCTTACAATGCCAAACTCCATCTTGTGAATTTTTTCCGACTAAATTTACAAAAATGTCAATTAAAAAATGTTTTTATCAAAATTAATTCTAGCGAAGGTTACTCAGTCAGGGATAAAATATATTCCAATTGGTTCATTAGTTCAAGAGTTTACATACAAACAAATTTTACCACTTTATAATATTAGTACCGTATAGATTAAACTTAAAACTATTTTGCCGTTTAAAAAATATATTTAGGCCTAGGCCTTATAATAATAATCAGCATATAATTTTGGATCTAATTTTAAATTAAATAAACGGTACCAGAAACTGGCACTTACTTTCTCACAAACACATTTAAATGTTTTATTACTAGGGGAGAACATTGCACGCCAACCCCTTTTCTTCATCCACGTTTTATTACAAGATGAGAACATAATTATTATATATTATGCTTCACACGCTAACCGCTTTTCATCATCCACGTTCTATTAATAGGGGAGAACATTGCGTGCTTCGCACACCAACCCCTTTTCTTCGTCCACGTTTTATTACTAGGGCAAAACATTGCGTGCTTCGCACGACAACCCCCTTTTCTATTTATTATTATTCTTTATTATTATTATTAGCTAAACGAGAATTTTTAGAAAAATGCTTTTTTTTGCATATGGTAGGGTATAATAAGGGTTAAAAATAAGCAAAATTTGATTAAAATCGTTTGAGCAGTTTTTTTATAGCAAAATAAAAACAGATTATATGGGAAGTATTTGACCAAAAAGGGGGATGATTTTAAAGGTGTTGCAAAACCTTTTTTCGTGCATCTATATAGGCCTAATTGACATGTTTGTTACAAATTTGTTCTGGCATAAAATTGCGTGCTTCGCACGTCAAAGCCTCTTTCTCTTCTTTAACATTGTCATTATTATTATTAGCTAAATGAGAATTTTTAGGAAGATGCTGTTTTTTGCATAAGGTAAAGTATATTAAGGGCTACAAATAAGCTAAATTTGATCAAAATCGTTAAGCAATTTTTTTATAACAAAATAAAAACTAATTTTTGGAAGTTTTTTTAACTAAAAAGGGGGTTGTTTTTCAAATTTGTTTAAAACCTTTTTTAATGCATCTATACAGGCCTAATTTACATGTTTGGTGCAAATTTGTTCATTGACCTACTTTGTATACATACAGACATTTTGTAAAAACCATTTTTTGTTTTGGCTCCAGGGTCCCAAAACGGATATTTCTACAAAAATGTCAACATCGATTTGTTTTGCAATCACTATAATTTCTCTATATATTGTGAGAAAGTCAAGTTGAGCTTAAACTTTTTGCTTTTTGATAATTCTTAAGTATATATTTTTTTATATTGTTATTAAGTAATAAATTTTTTTTAATTTTTTAAGATAAAACTTCAAAATAAATTTAAAACATTTTTTGTTAATATCCCAAAATTTTCATTTTAGTAAAAATTTATATCATAACCTTGACAATTTTTATCTTAACCTTTATTTGCAGGATAAATATATGTACATTGATCCTTTTCAATCCTTGAACCTTGAGCGATGGAGATAGAAAATCTCAAAGTAAATGGAATTTTTATTCCTCATCAAGTAATTTCAATTTTAGGAGATGGATCCTGCCTTTTTAGATCACTATCTTATATTATGTATGGAACCGAAGAAAGATCATTAGAAGTTCGTCAGATTATTTAAAATACGTTTTTGATCATTGGGAACAATTTTCGATCACATCTTATAGTAAAAATGGTAATAATCACGGAAGTGCAATAGAATATTTTGATGATATTTCACGAGAACACGTCTATGGTGGATTGTGCGAGTTGTTGGCTGCTGGAAGAATATTCCCATTTTTATTTGAAGTTTATTTAAATGGTAAAATTTACGAAAAGTTTGGAAATGAAAATAATGCAATAGGTAAATTGCGTTTTAGTGGAAATTTGACAAATGGTCATTTCGATGTTTATATCCCCATTGATGATGATAATATCATTAATAGTAGTGAGCAATCAAATACTATAGACTCTTCACATATTACTAAATCAAGTAAACGACGCTCAAGGTACACTGATTTAACTAGCAAAAAACAACTGAAAAGAGCAAATGAAGTGTATCAACAAACACACGTAGAAAAACATCGAGTATCAGTGTCAAGATATCAAAAAAATCACCAAGAACTACATAATTCCTCTCAAACAAGATATGATAGAAATAATCCTGGTCAACGAACGGAACGTCGTTTGCTACCTTGGAAAAGGAAGGCTGGCTCAGGTTTTACATATGATCCCGATGTTGATTATGAGAATGATATTGATCGAATGGAACACAAATGTTCATTTTGCTATGCAAAAAAATGTAAACGTGAAAGTCCTGGCATGTGTTGCGCCAATGGCAAAGTACAACTTCCATCGCTTCAACCTCCACCAAAGCCTCTCAATAGTTTACTAATGGGAGGCCACACTGATCATCGCCATTTTATCGAACGCATTCTCAATATAACGGATGCTTTCAAATGACATCTTTTGGAGCAAAGCAAATAGTTGAAAATGGATTCATGCCAACTTTCAAGGTTAAAGGACAAATGTACCATTTATGTGGAAGTCTGCAGCCAGATTCAGAAAAGGAAACAAAATTCCTGCAGATATACTTTGTTGGGAATGATGAAAAGGAAGCTAGCATTAGAACATCAAATCATCCTGATGTCAAGCCAAGTTTGGTGAAGCAA
Organism: Philaenus spumarius; assembly: GCA_018207615.1. Taxonomy (NCBI): domain Eukaryota; kingdom Metazoa; phylum Arthropoda; class Insecta; order Hemiptera; family Aphrophoridae; genus Philaenus; species Philaenus spumarius. The sequence goes on from JAGFPH010002195.1 coordinate 131,120, forward strand.
TTGCAGAAGATGCTACATGATATAAATGTCTATGCCAAAGACTTGAAAAACACGTTGGAAAAATGAAACATAAATGTGAAAATTTTCAAATTGTAATTCATGCAGATCGAACACCTGCCAACGAACATAGAGGAAAATTCAATGCCCCAACAGCATCTGAGGTAGCTCTGGTAATCGTAGGACAGCAGTTTCAGCAAAGAGATATCATCATTGAACATCGTAATAAAAAAATTAAACGTATAAGTGAACTTCATCGTGCATATGATACTTTACAATATCCACTTATGTTTTGTTATGGTGAAGAGGGATATTCAATTGATGTAAATCAGCAAGATCCTACCACCAAATTACGTCTTAAAAAAACTGTTTCTGCTGCTCAGTTTTATTCATGGCGCATAATGCTGAGAGAAGGCGAAGAAAATTATTTATTACGCTATGGAGCTTTATTCAGTCAATTTTTGGTAGATGAATATGGAAAAATAGAGACTGAAAAATTGAATTATCTTAGATTCAATCAAAGCAAACTTAGAGCTGAAGAGTATATTTACTTAAGAGATGATATAGGTCGACATGATGCTGGTCAAATTGAGCAAAGAGTCGTACTGCCATCATCTTTTACAGGTGGTCCACGATACATGCAAGAGCGATGCCAAGATGCACTGACTTACGTCCGCCATTATGGAAGCTCAGATTTATTTATAACCTTTACGTGTAACCCTAGGTGGAAAGAAATTCAACGAGAATTATATCCTGGACAAAAACATTATCAGCGTCATGACTTAATTGCAAGAGTTTTCCATTTAAAAGTTAAAGAATTACTGGATCTTTTAATAAAAGGAGAACTTTTAGGAAAAGTTAGATGTTTCATATACTCAGTAAAATGGCAAAAGCGAGGCTTACCCCATATTCACTTACTTCTGTGGCTTAAAGATAGAATCACTACTGATAATATTGATACGGTTGTGTGTGCTGAAATTCCATATGCTGAGAAAGATCCTGCTCTTTACAATATTGTCAAAGCTAATATGATTCACGGACCATGTGGGAGTTTAAATAAGGATTCACCTTGCATGAAAGATGGTTGCTGCAACAAAAGATATCCTCGACCTTTTATACAAGAAACGCAAAAAGGAGAAGATGGATACCCTCTTTATCGCAGAAGAACTCAAGAAGATGGTGGTTCCACTGTGCATATCAAAAGGAGTAGATTTAGATAATAGATGTTTGGTTCCATACAATCCTGTTTTGTTACGTACTTTAGAAGCTCTTATTAATGTTGAAATTACAAACTCAGTAAAGTCGATCAAGTACGTTTGCAAATACATTAAAAAGGGTAGCGATCAAGCAACGTTTGTTTTAGAAAATAATACAACTATAAATGAGATAGAGATTTATGAAAGTGGACGGTATATTAGCAGTTCTGAAGCTGTTTGGAGAATATTTGGTTTTTCAATTCATGAAAGACACCCAACAGTAATTAATCTGTCTGTTCACCTTGAAAATGGACAACGTGTATATTTTACTGCTGCTTCTTTAAAGTTGAAAATCCACCAATGACAACACTTTTGGCATTTTTCAACTTATGCCAGCACGATGAATTTGCTCGAACGCTTTTATACTCTGAAGTACCTTCATATTACGTTTGGCAACAAAATAAATTTTTTTCAAAACGAAAACGTGGGCAAAATGTTGATGGATGGCCAGGTATCAAGAAGGATGATGCTTTAGGGCGAGTTTATACCGTTCACCCTAACAACGTTCAATGTTACCATCTTCGCCTCCTTCTTCTTAATGTAAGAGGACCAACAAGTTTTTCATGTTTAAAAACTGTGAATAAAATTGAGTTTCCAACGTTTAAAGCTGCATGTGAAGCTTTGGGATTGCTTGAAGATGATAAACAGTGGAAACACACTTTAGATGAAGCTATTATAACAAATTCGGCATATAAATTACGTGAACTGTTCACAGTCATTTTAATGTTTTGTTTTCCATCTGATCCATGCAAACTTTGGAATAAATATAAAGACAGTTTTTCGGAAGATATTTTACTTCAGTTAAAATATAATATTAAAAAACAGCCAGATTCTACTCATATAAATTTATATGAAGTATACAATCGATGCTTAGAATTGATAGAAGATAACCTTCAGGCATTAGGAGGGCACCACTTGGCCAATTATGGTTTACCTCAGCCTGAAAGGTCTGAAACAATTATGAGAAATAGAGAATACGTGCGAGAAACTAACTATAACTTAGAAGGATTAGCAACAAAAGTTTCCACTGATGAAGCATCTTTAACTGACGAACAGTTGAATGTGTGTCAATGCATCTTAAGCAATATTAATTCAGGTAATGGAAAAATATTTTTTTAGATGCACCCGGAGGGAGTGGCAAAACGTTTCTAATAAACTTACTCTTGGCCAAAGTTAGAAGTAATAGAGATATAGCAATAGCCGTTGCATCATCAGGAATAGCTGCAACATTATTAGACGGCGGAAAAACGGCACACTCTGCTTTTAAGTTGCCACTTAACTTAAATTACACTGATAATCCTATTTGTAATATTAAAAAACAGAGTAATTTGGCTAAAGTTTTGAGAGAATGTAAACTTATTATTTGGGATGAAAGTACCATGGCCCACAAAAAATTATTTGAAGCACTCTTCAAGATCTAAGAAATTCTTCCCAAGTTATGGGTGGAGTTACTGTCCTTCTGGCTGGAGACTTCCGGCAAACACTACCTGTGGTACCTAGGGGTACACGTGCGAACGAGATAAAGGCATGTATCAAATCTTCTTTTCTATGGACTTGCGTACAAAAACTTTCTTTAAATAAGAATATGAGAGTTTACTTGAGAGGAGATGCTTCTGCTGGAATATTATCAAATCTTCTTCTCAAAATAGGAGATGGAAGATATCCTGAGTCTTTAGGAAAAATTAAGATACCATCAGAACTAGGAAAAGTGGTTACGAATGTATCGGATCTAATTGAAATGATTTATCCTAACATTAGTGATATTAAAAATAAGTGTATTGATTGGTTTTGTGAGCGTACCATTTTGACTAAAGCAGCTGAAATAAATGACATTTTATTACAATTACTTGAAGGAGAAGAAATATTTTACGATTCTGTTGACTCGACTACAAATATTGATAAAGCAGTGCAGTATCCAGTGGAATTTCTTAATACACTTACTCCATCTGGATTTCCACCACATAGACTTCATCTAAGAGTTGGAACTCCAGTTATGTTGTTGCGAAATTTATGTCCTCCTAAACTGTGTAATGGCACCAGATTGCAAATAAAATCGCTTAGTAAAAACTTAGTAGAAGCTACTATAATAACTGGTTGTCATCAAGGAGAGACAGTATTAATACCTCGAATACCACTTATTCCATCGGATTATCCTTTTGAATTTAAAAGGTTGCAATTCCCTCTTAAAGTTTGCTTCGCTATGACGATTAACAAGTCACAAGGTCAATCGTTAAAAGTAGCAGGAATTGATTTAAGAAATGAATGTTTCTCACATGGACAATTTTACGTTGCATGTTCTAGAGTAAGTTCTCCTAGCAATTTAGTAATTCTTGCTCCTGACGAAAAAACCACCAATGTTGTGTATAAGGAGGTTCTAAAGTAATACAAATTTTTACAAATAAAATGTTAATATGAAAAAAAATTAAAGTATTTTTCAAAAATACCTATTTTAATTATTTCTTTACAGTATCAGTTAAGCAAATTTTGTACAATATATACAAATTAGTAAACTTTAATTTAATATATTTAAAAAATAACCAAATATTTTGAAACATTTACAAATTAATATATCTGTGCCTTTAATTTAAGTCCATTTATATTTTTAATTGAAAAAATCCATTTTTATGATTGTATTTAAACGTAATATCATAATTAAATGATTCTGCACGTGTCAATATCTAGAAAGGTTGGTCCCATTTACACCTGATCTGTTGCTTTAAAAAGAGGAGTGTATAACAGTCCAAATAATTATATTAAAATTAATTTCAACTAAAAATTAACTTAACTCACTTTGAAGGGTAGCCATAGATATAATTGTTTCGCTTTGAATAACATATTATAATATCTAATTAAAATTGTGCGGGCGAAGCCGCAACGGGGGACAAAGCAAACTCGTAACCCTATTATTCTCATTGTCATGGTAATTAATGTGATGTCACTCTTTTTCAAGAGCTAATAAAAACATTTTCTAAAAAACAAAGAAAGGCGAAAATTATTGTCGCTCGATGGTTTACAAACTCCTGCAACGCATATGAACATCGATGTACCAACTTTATGATAAACGTTTTCAATCTTACCTTACGGATGTGGTTGATAATGTGAGAAGAGCAAATTTCTTCTCATATTATATAAAAAAATCCTACTATTCACGCAAAACCCCGACCGCACTGCGCATGCGTCAGGATCCAAGTTACAGCTACACCCACCAACCTAACCCGATTCAAGTGCGTCTGTCCTAACCAATTGTAATTACCGTGAAAATATCAAGAGTATACAATAATCTATTTTCATTTGCTTTTCCGCATGGATTGGCGAGCGAAGCTAGTATTATATAAAACAAATGATCTGCATCAAAAACTGAACATAATTTTAGGCTACGACTACAATGAACCAAAGCACGTTTATTTGCAACTAATTGGGCTAATTTAGAATCAGGTTTTTACAATTCATCACAACTATCAGTTTTTTTAGATTAGGTAAAAGCAAACACAAGGTTTACTTTAAAGGTTTACAAACTATGAATCTAAATTTGTGTAGTATATTTTTAAGTGGCATAAAAACTATTTTCAATTCGATTACTTAAGTCAATATAATTAAATGGAATAACTATCGTTTAAATTAATTCAAGCAATAGTTGCAATTAATTGCTAGGTCCACTAGTAAAACAATAAATTTAAATTGTTGTGCTTTCCTTTAAGCTCGAGAACTAAAATGTATTACACTTATTTCTTAAATGTTACTAATAAAAATAAACCAAACGCTTTTTTGCAACCTGCGACTAAGTTACTTGCAGTGAAGATTTAGTTACTACCCATAAAAACTGTTTCTAATAATATTTATAGAGCTAGTTCATATTATGCTGAAATTATATTAAAAAAAGAAAAACCATTTGAATTTCAATTACTTGCGTCTAAGAGTAAAATGGTACAATTACACCCATTACTTAAGGGGAATGTACGCCAAGATGTAAAATTTGTAACATAAGTTACGGAAGTGGGACTGGATGTGCTTCAAAACATGAAAACATTGATACATTTGGACAAAACTAACTACTCGGTGGATTTTTGGGCCAGGAATCTCAAATCTTATGTTGGATTTTTTGAAACAATTATGTACAAGATATTCATTTCATTAACACTATATTTTGTGGGCGAAGCCACGAGTACCAGCTAGTTATTTAATATTCCCGTCTTTTATTTCAACACTCGAATTTCACAATGCTTAGCTGGCTATTCACTGTCTTCGCAATTGGAAAAATGTGCAGTCACTATGCTCCATTTGGACCGATGTAAAATACAAGGGGTCATTCACGGCCCCTCCGTCAGTTCACTCTAAAAAGTTTGTTGTGGTAGGTTTTCTATAGATGTTGAAATTAAAACTATTATTTACTATTTGAAATTGAAAGGTCTAAAAAGTTTAAGTTGTTATTGGTTCCTCTTATATTGTGAATTGGAGTTTCGGACGCATTGTGTTTAGGAAGTTAAGGAGAGTTTTTAATTGCCCATTGTTGCCGTCGAAAAGTACAATAATATTGTTAACGTATCTGTAATAGAAGATGTTGATTCTTTTCTGACTAGAGATATTTTCGATGTGGTTCCAGAATAACTCTGCGAGAATACCGGATAAAGGGGATCCCATAGCTAGACCCTCCTTCTGAAAGTAAAACTGCATATTGAATGTAAAATACTTTTGTTTTAACACAATTTCAGTTAGGGAGACGAGCTCATTTATTTCTTTATTCGTCTTTTGTTATGATCTAATATTTGTTTTAATAAACTGATAGTGTAGGTAAAATTAAGTAAGATATTTCTTCAGCATATAGATTATGTATTTATAAGCTGCGCTGTTGTTCTGTAGCAACCATTATATTTATTTATAATATATATATTAAAGTATTCACCGTTATTTATCCTAGTTTCTCAATGCTGGTTGATTTTGAAATTATGAAACTAAACATTTATTATTTAGAAGTGGTTGCTCAGTAAGTTGTTTTTATCATGAAACATATTATCCAATATTACGTCCTCACACACTACAAGACTACAAGATCCTTCATGGTACGTTTCTTTCAGCCAAAGCACATGTCCTTAAAAAGTGTTAACCTAAAACGTCTCCGTCATTTACTTCTAACTAAAGTTGTTGTCTTTGTGTCTTTGTTTTCTGTAAGGCAGAGACACTGAGTAATTGCTACTCAATTGACTTTTATTTATAGCTTCAGTACAAAGAAAAGAGTTAATTTAAAAAAATGGCTTCTTTAGAAAAAAACGGACAAATTACGTAGTTCCGTATAGGAGTATTAGAATTTAAAGTAATTTTCTGGAACGTACTACGTGGTGGTATGTTGTTCAGGGAAACTTGCAAGATAATGGTAAATTTTTGAACATTGTTAAAATGAAGAAAATACTATAATATGTGATATACAGAAAACAAACTAATAAAAGTATTAACTCCAATATGTGTAGCAATAAAACAAATACAAATAAAATAAACGGTACCAGAAACTGGCACATACTTTCTCACATATTTAAATTACCAAACAGAATATCACTTCATAATTGTATTGAAGAAGTAGGAGAGGGGAATTATTAAAGTAGGAGAGTAACTTATAAATATTATTATTATTATTATTAGCTAGAGAGAAAACTATTCGATTGATTTCGAACAAATTTGCACCAAACATGTCAATTAAGCCTGTATAGATGCATGAAAAAAAGGTTTTGAATTTTTTTTTTAAACAACCCTTTTTTGCCAAAAACCCTCGAAAAATCAGTTATTATTACTAACTAAACGAGAAGTTTTAGAAAGATGCTGTTTTTTGCATAAATTGTAAGGTAAATTAAGGGCTACAAAAAACAAAATTTTGCCAAATAAGCCAAAATACAGTGTGGGGTATCGTTTTATATGTTTTTGGGTACGGAAAACCCAATTTGGACAGTAATAAAAAAAAATCAAGATCGGATGTATTGAAAAAGTGTTTCATCTTTTCATCTTGTTTTTTGTTGAAAAAGTGCAGCGAAAAATCACCTTTTTGAATTGTTAAAACATCCTGGTTATGGTACCTGATATTCAGCTTTGTAGCTCTGTGCAAAATGCGGCCTTCTATTATGTTACCAGAGATATAAAACTGTTTGTATGTAGGCTACGTTTTAACACTCAGCTCCACTAAAATAGCTCTAAAAATATATTTACTAAATAAATAAAACAATACACAGTCTAATGATCACAAATATATTCAGCTTAAATCACCTAATCAGCATTGATTACTTTTGTTAAATGGAAATAACATCTCTTTGTCTGAGTTGAGTTACGATAACGATGTACTTTCTTTTTAATGAGAAAAGAGAAAACAGACGCGATCCGAACTTTCAATTCAATTGTGCTTTATTTGTGGAAAGCTGGTGACTAGCATGTTAATGCTTTAGTAGCTTACTGTGTGTACACAAGTTTTCCCTTAAATAAATGGAAGATGTTGAATAGTAGGTTACATACAATGAGAACAATTTATTGTAATTCATTATTAGCTTAATAGGGGGGGGGGGCACAAGTGGAATACAGCGAACAAACTGCTTAGAACGAAACTAAAAAATGTCATACAGTTATACAATAATAATCCTTTTGTTCTATAGTTTACAAGTTTGTGTTCTTATTCGGGAATGTTTATTAAACCATCAATGTGTTTTACTAATAATAACACTAACACAAATTTTCACAAAAAAAATTAATGATCAAACACGTTTCAACTACACAGTCGTCATCTTCAGTGGTCTTAGAGCTACAATAATAATATTATAATTTAAATAGTTACATTTTGGTCTTACATATTTATGGTTTTGGGAGCGAAGCTTATTCTAACATATCCAATAAAGCTGACAGGAAATGTTAGTTGGAAGCTTACAAGTATTTTAAAAATCCTTCTCACTCGTCAAGCTCAAAGGTTACGGGTGCTATAGATAAACAGGGTGATTCAGGAATAAACGCTTTTTATTGTTTATTATTTCTAATATCTGATCCGTTAAAATTTGTGTTAGCCTATATAAAAATGGAGGCACAATTAAAGTGTCATACGTCTTATCTCAGTCATTTACGTCACTTATCGCATGGTAGAAACATGATGTCAACCAGAAAGTAAATAACTAGGTCTATAAGTAAATATAGCACTGTAGCACTATAGCAACTATAGTAAATAACTATTTGGCTTATTTGGCAAAATGTTGCTTATTTGTAGCCCTTAATTTAACCTACCATTTATGCAAAAAAACAGCATCTTTCTAAAAATTCTCGTTTAGCTAATAATAATAACTGTTTTTTCGAGGGTTTTTGGCAAAAAAAAGGGGGTCGTTTTTAAAAAAATTTCAAATCCTTTTTTCGTGCATCTATGGCAGGCCTAATTGACATGTTTGGTGCACATTTGTACGAAATCGATCGAATAGTTTTCTCTCTAGCTAATAATAATAATATTTATAAGTTACTCTCCTACTTTAATAATTCACCTCTCCTACTTCAATACAATTTTATTATGAAGTCATAGTGAATCTGTTTGGTAGTTTAAATATGTGAGAAAGTATGTGCCAGTTTCTGGTACCGTTTATTTTATTTGTATTTGTTTTATTGCTACACATTTATTGGCGTTAATACTTTTATCAGTTTGTTTTCTGTATATCACATATCATAGTATTTCCTTCATTTTAACAATGTTCAAAGTTTTACCATTATCTTGTTTTAGTATCAAACCCAGAACTAAAGAGGAATTGAAGGTACACTTTTTTAGAAACACAACATATAGTTGACCACCGTGTTTTAAATTGCTTGACAAATTATTTAATCACATATATTATTTCTCAAGGCCATTTTTTTGTCGGTACGCCATAACTTCCTTAATACATCATCAAAT
>JAGFPH010002195.1:140663-150877 GCA_018207615.1 Philaenus spumarius
TGGTATGTAGCTTCCTCTAGGGTCATAGGTGCTCACTAAGAAAGGGTTTGAAAAAATTCAAAATTTTAGGGGGTTTGGGGATCAATGTTATTAAATCACGATTTCTTCAAAACTACCGAATAGATTGGAATTAAATTTGGTATGTAGCTTCCTCTAGGGCCATATGTGCTCACTAAGAAAGTGTATGAAAAATTTCGAAATTTTAGGAGGGGTTTGGGGGGATCAAAATTACTAAAATCATAATTTCAGATCTTTTATTATTATGACAATAGTGCTTTTATTATTTAAGATCTATATATATAAAAGCCAAATACCACTCACTGACTGAACACTTAAAAAGAATACAATTACGTTAAAAAGACTGAAAATACCAACTACCACGGACAACGCCGTATGGGTCAGAAAGTTGTGGATACACCTATTTGTTGTTGTTTAAAAATATATAATAACAATAACAAAATTATTTCTCTTTAACATGGATTTAAATTAATGAAACACTGTTAGTAAGTTAGAATGCGAATGCTTCGCACGGGTCAGCTAGTCACATATATTATTTCTCAAGGCCATATTTTGTCGGTACGCCATAACTTCCTTAATACATCATCAAATTACATGAATGAGGCATCATTTTAAAGCTTTCCTTAACCGCTACACCGGAAAAATTTACAAAATACAATTTTACGAAAAAAAATAAAAAAATAAAGAATCCTAAAGTAACAGTGATGTAAGATCAAGTAAGTTGTAGGAATATTTTCCTGGCGTTGGCAACACTGATGATAACAATACCCAGCTATAGAGCTGCCGTTACGCCGCTACATTGCTATTTTTAATTAATTGTATATTTAGTATCGTATAGTATACGCACTATACGAAACTAAATATACGGAGTGTACTTTAATTAAGTGGGGTTTAAGTAACTTAGAATGCGAATGCTTCGCACGGGTAAGCTAGTATTTGTAATTTGACAAATAGATCACAATTTATACGTCTCCAAAGTCGTTTAAATAAGTCTTCAGGAAATATACAACAAAAGGCTTTTTGAATTTCATCTTCAATTTTAACACTTGATCATTTTACGCCTTAAGTTTTCTTAAATGAGCAACTAAATGAAACCTATACGCTCTTGCTGTGTCTGCGAGTTGCAACATCCTACAATGTATTACGTGACACCCTTTGCTTCCGTATTCGTTGATAAACGTACATAATTGGTGCATATCCCATAGCCCTTATTCTGCGACTTCTGAGTCATGTTTTGTAACTCACAGACAAACGTTTGTAAGATTCCAATTAATTTTAGAATGGTATTCAACTACATTAGACAATAATTGGCGTGCATTCAATAAATACTTTTGATTTAGTATCGTTCAATAGATATAACGCACTTGATATACGGGGTGTACAAAAAGTCCCGCACTGGTTTAATATTTCATATATGTAGATGTGATTGAGGAACCTACTCTATGTAAAAATACTAGTTTATTAAGATTTCAAAAAATTTATCCGCCACTTTGAATGTAACTTTGTTTTTTTTTTTAAATGGGAAGATGGTCATGTGATACATCATTTCGATGTAGACTTTCAAAAGCAAACCAACGGTGAAATTTGCACATTCATATCTTTAACCGATTAAAAATGGCGGCCAAAAACAACGAAATCGTGTTTTCCGATTTTGCCCCATTTTGCTGTAATAATTTTTTTTTTATATAGTAATTATTATTTTTTTTATTTAGAATTAAATAAGCTTTCAAACGATATACCACACAATGATATTTGGGAGTATTTAAATTTTTTGAGTTGCAGCCATTTTGATTTTTTTCAAATTGATTTCGAGTGGTTCAATTCTGAATCCAAAAAGAAGAAGAATATTTTTTTTAATAGTTGGTTGTTGAATTTGTAGAAACAATGTTTATTTGTTGACGTGCACGTCAATGTTCGGTATCAAAAAGTGCGCGTTTGAACTTAACCAACTCCACACGGCGTGTTTTTATGTTGTTATGTGTACCTTATATTTTATAAAACCTGTCCGAAATTGCAGTTGTTTTAGAGAATAAAAAACAACAAGGATCAATAGACGCGAGTATTCACTTATAATTGAATATTAATTATAAAACTATGATTGAATCTAAACAAACTGGTAAAGCGACAACACGACGGTGCAATAAAACTGCCAAGGGCCATCGGTTTACCTGGTTTGCAGGGCTACGACTACACGACGGTGGTGCAGCTGCGAGTGGGCTCCGTCGTGCAGTCGTAGTCTGCACGGCTTGACCCCGGAAAACTACCTCCCCAGGTGAAACGTGACGTCACGAAATCTGCCAACTAACCAATATGGGAGCCATGTCCGCGACTGGAATACTCCCCCCCCCCCCCCTAGCAAAAGCGGGTCGCCGGAATACTACCCCCCGGAAAACTACCCCCCCAAGCAGGTTCCTACAATTATACTGTTATCGGCAACATACTGTGACTAAACAGTTTAGGTTAGTCCTCTAGTAGTTTTTTTTTTTTATTCTAACTATATCGAAACTTGTGTGTGCGTGACTAGAAAACTGCCCCCCCGATCTCTGACGTCAAAATGACGTAGGAACCTGCTTGGGGGGGTAGTTTTCCGGGGGGTAGTATTCCGGCGACACATATGTAATGATTGTTTTACACTTTCCAAAGAAATTTATGTTGTCTTAAAAAAATATGTGAAGTGACTTTAAAGGGGTAAATATTGTCTAGCTATGAACTCAGTTCTGGTATGGATAAAGTTTGCTTCAAGACAGCCTCGCAGGTAGACGCGGAGGGATTAGGGGCTGGGGCCTCGCGCAGACTACGTCTATACGACTGAGCTGCTAATGAGATTCGGCAACGTCGTGCTGTCGTAGCCCTGCAGATATATTTATTGCCCCCCAAGGGTTCCAGGTCGCATTCAGTCGTGTAGTCATACAACCAAACAAACTATTATTATTATTAAGGCTACGTTAAATTATTCTCGACCCAATTACGCGAGGAGATCGAGTGTTAAGAATGGAGTGAGAAGCAAGTAATCATTATCCATGTTCCATTAATAAATTAGAATGTGTTCTATTGAAATTTAATATATTAGTCTCGTTTAAGAGAATTCTAAAAGTCCTCGTTTCCAACAGATGTAAATAAATTAGTTAAATTTAACGGAAACTGTTTTGCTCCGAGTGTTTGACGTTGTCCACGTGTAGTATTTCACGTCACAGAGGCGTCTGTTGCCATGACTACCAAGTGACAGCAAAACAAAGTAATTGTTGTCGTGTCTCCTATAATTTACTAAGTGTTGTGTTTCAACAAGTGTTTACCAACTTGGAATCACGTCAGCTGAGTTGGCGGGAGGGGGGGTTGGGGGCGGTGAAGAAGTTTAATATGTTCAATTTGCATGGCTAAATTTATACCGAGCTACATATTGCAACATTTTATTTTTACAAAATTGAAGAAACAAGTTTTTTTTTTATTTTAATACTAATTATATTCTGTTACAAATTATTTAACATATTCTCGCTATACCGGATGTAAAATACATAATATTATGGTGATTTATTTCTTAACATATTTAAAACACAATAATGTGATGATCGTTATTAATTAAATTACAAGTGAAAAAACATAGACCAAGACCGGGAGTTGAACCCGGGACCTTTACGTTTCCGTCGTAATGCTCTGCCAACTGAGCTACCCTGATCGCTCCGTGTATTGGTCGATGTTATCTCACTTGTACGGTTTTACTGCAATTATTGAAAACAATCTGCTGGTATAAGCAGGAGCGATCAGAGTAGCTCAGTTGGCAGAGCATTACGACGGAAACGTAAAGGTCCCTGGTTTTCAACTCCCGGTCTTGGTCTATGTTTTTTCACTTGTAATTTAATTAAATATCCCTTGCTAAGGAAGGGTGTAAGCGGAGACAAAAATAATAATAATAATAACACCACTGTAACCTGCAAATTAAGAATTAAGATTGTTTTCAATGTCGTATACACACGAGGTATTCAATCTGTTAATTCAATAATTGCAGTAAATCATGCAAGTGAGATAACATCGACCAATATACGGAGCGATCAGGGTAGCTCAGTTGGCAGAGCATTACGACGGAAACGTAAAGGTCCCGGGTTCAACTCCCGGTCTTGGACTACGTTTTTTCACTTGTAATTTAATTAAATATCCCTTGCTGAGGAAGTGTGTAAGCGGGAAAAAATAACAATAGTGATCGTTATTAGATTAAACAACTTGTGGTGCCACTCAAATAGGCCTACATCGATGGGCATTAGAGTAATAGGCCTAGTCTAGTCAAATTAGAACACAAAGTTGGTTTTGCTACATTAAATCATGTAGTTCCAAAAGTTTCACGATTGAGTAGGCTGAGGTACCACAAACACGTTTATAAAGTCCCATTGATTTCATGCGCTGCGGCGGTTGGAGGAGACTCAAAGGACCCTTTCTTCAGTTTTTGGCTTATAGCTCAAAAACCATGCCTAGCACAGACAAATTATATGCTTTTAAAAATAGTGTAAACAATAAATAACATGACACAGAGAGTTGAAGCCCTTAAAAACGGAACTAAAATGAGGGCTAGTTTACTGGCTGAATCTCAAAATCGTAACCGAAACTTCAAAAAGATTGACGTAACTATTGATTGCTTGAAGATAAATTATCAAAAGTAAATATATTCTTGAAGGAAATTTAATGCTCTACAACTTTGTCTGTCTCAAGCTTCCTTAAAATGGAAGGCAAAAGAGTTGGAAGCTCAAGTTTCACAAAAATCATGAGAAGGTAAAAATTTTCATCAAATTTTCCATTTTTGCCGATTCATATCTCTATCATGGTAAAACATAGAGATGCATTTTAGTATAGGCCTACCGGTTTGTACACAATTTAATAAGATTTAATTTTGGAAAGTAAGCGTATCAAATGTTCTGTGCGACACAACGCTAGAGATATGCGCCAAATCTGAAGAAAAGGACCTTTGACCCTCTCCACCGCCACAGACCAGAAATCGATGAGACTTTATTAAGCGTTATTCAGGAGACCTCACCCTACACATTCATGAAACTTTTGGAACTACATAATTTACTGAAGCAAAAATCCTAATTTGACTGGACTATAAGTGAGTCTGTGGTAGCGCAACTGAAAAAGTATAGCGGCGCCACCGGTCACATCAGCTGATAGTTCAGACAACAACACAGGCATGTTTTGCAACACAACACCGAGTTGGGGCATTGGTTTAAATTTACGCTATTACATTACAACACTTTTACCATGACTAACCTTGTAGAGTTTCTGTAATCTTCAACTTTGATTTTTTGTTTCATATTATTATAAATAGCGCATAAATATGGTGACTCAATTAAAACACTGGAAGAAAAATTACAGTTTTTTTCAAAAATCAACAATTAAGTTATTTTTGTAATAGAGAGTCAGACTGTAATAAATCAATAAATAACGTGTTATACAAACTTTATCCTTTCTTGCAATCATCTTTGTTTTTACTTTCTCCCCCTATACCATAGTATATGGAGAAAGTATTGTATTCGTCAAAATTTTCGAGATTGAGTTTTTGGTGGAAATATCTGTTTTGGGTACTCCTGAACCTAAAAAAGTGGTTTTCGGACTGATGTCTGTGTGTGTGTGTCTGTGCGGGGGTGTGTCTGTGTGTGTGTGGATGTTATCAGACCTAGAGCCTAAATCAGCTGTCCGATTTTGATGAAATTTGGTATGGAGGTACTAATCCACGGTATCTCCAGGCGTTTTTTCATTTTTGTGAATTTTCTATTTTTAAGGGTAATTTTCCCATAAAAACCCTTAAAATAATGGAAAAATCAACTTTTCTCAAAAACGACTCTAACGATTTTGATTAAAATTTTATAGTTTATTAGGGACCTAAAGTACTATAAACTATAAAATTTTAATCAAAATCGTTTGTTTCGTTTTTGAGAAAAGTTGGTTTTTCCGTTATCTTATGGATTTTTATAGGAAAATTACTCTTCAAAATAAAAAATAAAAAAATTGGTATTTTTTATTAAGTTCCTATAATGAGGGAGAAAGTATGTGTCAGTTTCCTGATACCGTTTATTTCTATTGTTAACGTATTTACTTTAAGCCAGTTATAGACTACTAATAAATACGGGGGAGCAGTGTAAATCGATAACTAGTAGCGTACGAGGTTCAACCGGAACAGACTCAGCTAACGCCTTTAACCACTCGGCCAAGTAGCTTCCCTTACAGTAAACATCGGATGAGTATATATCAGCATATGCATTTTTCTTGCCCTTCACAATCTTTTCTTTATAAACAGAGCAAGTAAAAGAAGTTCATCAGTGAGCTTAGTATAAACCAATGTACAAGCTATTGTAAGAATTTTATATTTGACAAACTGACTCAATATTGAGGATGAGGGGACTGGTTTGATAGGCCACGAAATATTTAAAACCACAAGCAAAATAAATAAGAATGATGGAGTATTAGTATCAACAAAGGGTGTTCTGCTGCAGTTGAATTCAAATAAATTAATCAAAGCACTCTGGCACAAACAAATAGCAAAAAAAGTACATGATTACCGTAAAACAGGGTGAAGTGATACAAAATGCAGGGGTTGTAAAAAAAATCCCATCAATTAAATTTGAGAGTATATGTTGGCAACAATGGTGTGTCCAGTCCATATGGGTCAGTATTAATGTCTTTAACAGTCACCTGATTTTTCCCGCCAATTTTGTTTACTTTTCGAAGTTGTATTGTGCAGTTTTGAAGGTGTTGGAAACTTTGCTTGCTGGACACTGACCAAGCATTTCAATAAAGCTGAATTTGTCACATAAGGTAAGGAATGCACATATAATTAATAATATGTAATTCTAATTCCAAAATCAAAACAGGATTTTTAACAAAATAAAATGTTTGGTCCTGCCCGGGGTGGAGTGATAGATGTATCGCTTCACCCCAAATAAAATTCAACGAAACTAATTTTCTTTTGTTTTTACAGATGTAGTTTTTTTAGGCCTTTAAAATGTAAGTGGAGGTCACTGCTTCAAAAATGGAGAAATCAGGGTAACCAGGGGTTATGGAGTAAGATCCATTTTCCACTAAAATTGAAAAAAACTTGTGGCGAGCTGAGTGACAGTTGTGGAGACAACATTAGAAGTGGTTTTAGAAAAACTGGTATTGTTCCGTTGGACCGCCAGGAAATATTGAATCTTCTACCCAACAAAGTAGTCGGTGCGAATCCTGTTCACGTTGAAGAAAATATGAATGACTTTGTGATAGGTCTGCTTGGTGAACTACGCTATGGAAAAGAATAGCCCAGACCAAGAACCAGCCGTAAGGGAAAAGCTCCAGGTTGAACCAGGAAAAAGTGTCACAAATCTTGAAGAGGAGTCAGTGGATGAGCCGGAATTGGCAGAAGAGTCAAAAATGTCTCATGATAGCACGGAACGCTTTGCGAAGAAGACTTTGATACTATTGCCTCAGGAGAAAATGAAAGAGCTGAACCGATTCCAGAAATTGATTATGTCCATCAATGAAGGAGACTTTATAGTAGTAAAATGTAAGGATCTGATCACAAAAAAAGATAAATTGTATTGTTCTCAGGTGACAAGGGTGAGCGAGAACATCAGTGGTGACAACAGGATCGAAGAAGTAAGCTTTTTAAAGCAGAATAGGTATCATAGATACATTTTTTTGTAGCCTGAAATTAAATAAAATAGCATGGTGTATCCTCATGATGTGATCACCCAACTTCAGAAGCCCGTGGAACTGTGCTAGGCCGCCTGCAATTTTAAAAAAATGTTTATTAATTTTTCTTGTAAACAAAAAGTTTTTTTTAAACAAACTATGTGTCTCAGTTTACCCTAAGACCTTTATAAATTAATACACCATTTATTTTATATGCTGTATCACTTCACCCACTTACCTAGGTTTAAGTGATACAAGGGATTTTTTTTAAAAAAAGGTAAAGAATTTTGAAAATATATTTTGATCATAGATAGCCTGAAAATAGATCTATAAAATCAAGGGTTTAACTCCATTAAAAATAAAATTTGTAGCGTGTCAATGCATTTTGATTTTGCAAACTGTATCACTTCACACCATTTTATGGTACTTATCTCAAGTCGGTAACGATTTAGTTAAACATAAAAGTTTAACGGTACGCCCATACATGTAGTTTATGACGGATTAAATAAAGATTAAATAGATCATCATAAAATGAAGTACAGCAGTATGTAATGAATCTGTGACGAGGATCGGTTGTATTTATTAACATTTTTACCAAACCTCTGAGTCATATAAAATTAAGTATTTTAAAATTTATATACCCTGATGTTTTTAAACAATTGCTGAATTTACTCTTTTGGGTGACAAATCAGAAGTAGATAACTATTTGCATCATTGCTTAGGTCTTTGGTAAAAAGATGGAAAAATCGTTAGGACTTGTGGAAAGGATAATCTTTTTGAAAAAGCTTAAACTGATTGGAATTTTTTGTGATACAGCGTTTGACTAGTTAAAACAGAAATTAATCTCAAAGATACTGAATTCGAGGTGGTTCAAGAAAGTACTTCAGCCAGGTCTGCTAACCTTTTAAAATTTACATCATAAAAATTTACATTTTAATCATTAGTACTCATTGTAAAATGTTCCTAAAACTTACTCAATATTTTGATCAAAACCTACTCTTTAATGCATACTCTTTAAATCAAATGCAACAAAGTTTTATGATTGATGATTGTTTATCATTAAGGTTGCATACGTGTTGAGCTTCTTATTTAATTATTGTGCATGTACTGAAATCCAGAAAGTGCACAATTTCAAATATTTGGGTGTTACTTTTAACAATAGAATGAGTGGTCAGACATTAATGGAAAATTCTTAAATTTATATATATTATGAAACATTAGATGTATACTAAATTTAAATGAAATCAGGAAGATTTACTTTGCTTTGTTCAATTGTTTTTAGAAAGAGGTATAATTGAATGGAGCGGGTATTAAAACCTTTAATCATATCACAGAAGGGTTTTATTTAATCTGATTTAAGAAAAACCGAATATTACCCTACATACTGCTTGTTTAATAAAATGGATGTATTAACATTAAGGTTACTTTATGTGACAAAACTTGCATTGTTTATTACAATCACCATTATATATTTACCAATCAACTCAACCATACTCTATAAGACAAGCACAAATGGATACAGTTTGCTTCCAAAGATGAAATAAACCTTTTCTAGTTCAAATTACTTGTATAACATACAACTTTAATTTAGCAATAAGAGAAAGCAGCTCGAGGATAAGTTGTTATATTCTGCTTTTTTCTTTTTTTTTTTTTTAATGTGTTAAGGTGCTGTACCAGTTCGGAAGAGTGGCTATTGAGTATGTTAAATCGATGTACTCGATTGCAGTTTTGGAGTAACAGATTTTTTGAAATCTATTTTGAGCCAATTAAGTCATTCAGAGGTTTTACAGTGGGGTTTCAATGGAACTATTAAGCTTTACTACAAGTTCAATTTATGAAATTAGTAATCATGTCTGCCATAAATAAATGGTACCAGATAACTGCCACATACTTTCTCCCAGTTAAAACTTTACACCTTCCCAAGAGTAGCATAGGAGGTGATTGTAAAAGTACTAAAGTAGGAGAGTAACTAGTAGATATTATTATTATTATTATTAAAACTATTCGATCGATTTCGAACAAATTTGCACCAAACATGTCAATTAGGCCTGTATAGATGCACGAAAAATTTTTTTGAAAAACAACCACCTTTTTGGCCAAAAAACCCCAAAAATCTGTTATTATTATTATTATTACCTAAAGAGAATTTTTAGAAAGAAGCGGTTTTTCGCATATGGTCGCACATTAAGGACTACAAAAAACAAAATTTTATCAAAATCAATAGAGCCGTTTTTGACAAATTTTGATTTTTCTCGGTTTTTGGCCATTTTTGGAGGGTAAACCCCAGTAAAAATACAAAATTTGAAAAAATGGGGAAAAACGCCTAGAGATATTCCAGAACTACACCTACATACCAAATTTCATCAAAATTGGACCTTTGGTATGGTCTCCAGCTCTGTACACATCCTAACAGACACACGGACAGACATCACCAAAAAACCACTTTTTTGGGTTCAGGATAATTCCACTAAAAATATTTTTGGCTTCAGGGAGCACCAGCACAGATAATTCCACTAAACAATTATTGGGGGTTCAGGGAGCACCAA
>JAGFPH010002195.1:150977-161041 GCA_018207615.1 Philaenus spumarius
CACAGATAATTCCACTAAACAATTATTGGGGGTTCAGGGAGCACCAAAACAGATAATTCCACTAAAAATTCAAATTCGAAAATTTGGGCGAAAACAATACTTTTTCCATAGGGGGGAGAAAGTAAAATTTAAATGATAATCCTACTTTCCTGCATGCATCCAAGATCAAAGCTGGCTCCATTCCCACGCATAGGCTGTCTGTCCATGTGGAGATGATGTCATTTAATTTTAAAGCTGTAAAAAAACAGTACTATACGAATAAATAAACAAAATAAAATAATTAAACTGTACAAAGACATGCAGAGGCGCTTCTCAACAACCAGCCTAAGTTAATTCAAGTTCTGATTTAGCAAATATTCCAAATATCAAGAACCGATTAAATTCTCAGCTATTGTATGCAAATAGCTCTGTAATTCCTTTAATTGGAGTGTAGTTTAATACAAATTACCTCTCAGTCAATTATCCTAATTAATTACTTGAACAAACATTTACTCCCTCTCGTTGTTTTCTCTCCCACATACACACAAACACACACCAACTCAGCAATCAGAGTTAGAAGACATAGTGCACTGTGAACCAAAAGTATGACAAATAATGTCACAAATTGAAAATTTAAGATGTTGTCTTCTCCAATAAACAATTCCTTAATGGAAAGTATAACTGTTTATAATTTAAGTGCAAAAAAAAAACTCATCTCAGTTACACGAGTTCCTAAGTAGAAACGATATTGAAAACTTAATTTCTATACAGGGTGGCATTAATTGTAAAAGGCAACATCGGATGCAGTTAAAGTTTCCAAAATATAAACATACTGTCGATTCCACAGCAAGTTCTGTAAGTGCTAGACAAAACTTGTATAACAAGAAACTTGACAAGTTTAACAAATAATATCTGTTAGCTTTAACTTTATTGTGGTACAGCAAACATTGTCTGTTTGTTAAATAAATTTTAATAATAATACTAAATATAAACATTCAAAAACTCCAATATTTATTCAGTACATGTACCGGTATATATATTTTTTAATAATCCTAAATATCCATTTTTAATAACAGCGATATTTGTTATTGTTGCTAAGTATGGTTATAGCAATTTCATGTAATTATAAAGTTCAATATAATATGTTTTCAAGTTTTTTATATTGCATAAAATAAATTACACTTTGTGGTTTAGTGTGCATAATATCTTTTACCATAATATCTTTTACTTTAACATTCATAAAATTATCATAAAATTGTATTTAATCGTAAATGTATTATTCAATTCAATTATTATAAACTAACTCTGCAGTAACATCATATTTATGACAATATAGGCAAATCTAGTGATTAACAGATTAGATGATAACAACATTTGAACAAACTGCATTTAGCCCATTAATCTCGGCACAAATTAATCTCTATTCTTTTCACAAAGTAGAAATATGATTTAGAGGGAAATAAACAATTATTTAATAAACCAATAGTCCATTTGAAGACATGTATGTGGTTAATATTAGTTTAATAAAAGTGGGGCAGAAATGGTTCCGTATGGTTACTGCATAGAGGCCGGCAGGCTGGTGCGACCCGAGTAACGTCATGCGCCTCAGCCGACTATTTTCGTACTGCTAATAAGCACACCCTTGTTAGTCGTTCCACCATGAGCTGGGCCGATCCGGCTTTGCACGGACAGACAAATCAAAATTAAATGTATATTAACAACAACAAATAAGTATTTATACGTTATATACTTATTTTAAACTTTACAAACAATATAATATGATAAGCCAGAAAAATTAGTAAATACGCTGCATGATGCAGGCCAAAGTTTATTAACACTATTCTGCAACCATAAGAGGCAGTACAGAGTAGTGGCACTGTCACAGCAGTGATGTCACGGCCAGGCTGCAGTGGGTACAACTTCCCGATCGCCATGATACAGCCCTTCCTTATATACACTCTGCGGCCCTAAGAAAGTCAAAGAAAAGAAAATGCCTATATCTCAAAAATTTCAATCATTGGCAATGTAGGTTGAACTGAATATCAAACTACAGACCTTTTAAAGTTGATCATGTTTTGTATTTGAATTTTGCCTTATCTCCGAATATTTCAAAAATAGAAACTTTTGGAGAAAATTAATCGGTTTACATTAATTATATTTCCGAAGAATACAAAATTTTATTTTATTGGAATTTCAAATTCAATATTTTCCTTGGATTCTTTAGGTGCGAAATAGTGGAGTTTCAATTATTGAAACAAGTGTCTAAACTGACACTTCCTCTCACCCTGTATAGTTTGCAAATGATATTTTAAAAACTGAGCAGTCAATTAAATGTAGAGATCACTTTATTTTGTCATTTAAAAAATGTGTCACTCCTAATTTAACTCAACTAGGATCTACAAATTACCTGCTTGCATTAAACACTGTTCAACTCATTGACTAACAACACTTACCAGCGAATGTTGTTCAACTCTTGTGTAATTAGAAAGAGTGCTCAGCAAATTGTGAACCTGTTAAACAAAAACCTTTGTTCTCATTTTTATAAAATGTTTCAAAACTTAAGTATCCGGAACAGTACGCTGCTACTCTTAGTTATTAAAATCTAACAATAAAATCTCTTCAAAGTTATTTTTGACTGTTAATACTCCTGCTTTACCTGTTCCGTTTCATCTTCTCCTACTTTCAGCAGTTTGTAATTACGAGTAAAAACACAACAGTACTTTAATTTACTACTATAAGAAACTCTTTTTATGAGTATTCAAGCTATTGTACCCCGCTTCATCATTGTTAAAAATAAGGACTCTTTCCCTGTTCCACGAAAACATTAATTTAAGAAAATAAAAGATTTTATGATGAAACAACAGATACGGCTTAAAGCTTCCAACTATTATTGTGTTCAGAGAGGGATGGTAGAGACTATAGACCTCACTTCTAATTAACAACACAATAAATACAGGAACATTTCCCATTTATACAATGTTCACAACCAAACTGGTAACTTTAACTATTTATACACTGAAAGAAAATTAAAATATTTAATTTAACACGTTTGCTACCGAGCGTCGCATAAATGCATAGCACTGTATTTCGCCACAGACTATTGTGAAACTGGACTGGAATACACAGATTGGGACAATAGCCCAGTCGGTATAGGTTAAAACTACCAGTAATTTGCAATATGGCTGATTTTTTTTTTATAAGTACCTTAAAGTATGTCGATTAACATAAAAAAGGTTTACCAGTCTATCGATTTCCCAAAGTCGAAAAAAATCGATTATCATTTTTTTTTCGATTATCCTTAATATTTCGAGCTGGGATGAAGAAAGAGAAAAATAAAAAATACCACCGTGTAGGGGAGGTATTTTTCAATAAAAAAGGACGTACATATTTATTTCCTCCAAGCAATAGTTTGTCTGGAAAAAATTCGATAACGCAGATATGTACTTTGCAGCAGGGGAAATCACTATAACTTGAAATCTCATTCATATTATATGAAGTGTTGAGTCATTCTAAATTGGCCGAATTTTAATATATCGAATTGAAACTTGACATAGGAGTTAAAATATATATTTTAAACATTTATGCTGAGTCTCAGCTTGTTATCTTGAAAATGACCCGATCTAGAGCCACTTGACTTATCAATGGGGTTTCTCGATTTTAGGAGTACCGGACCCACGAACTAATTTCAATCGGCTCCAGTTTCGTAAATTTTTGGAATATCAACATAAAATTTGTTTTACAAGTTGAATACACCAGTATAAATTATTCTTAGTAAGTATGAATGATTTTTGTCATGTTATTTAAAAAACGAGGGGCTTTAAAATAGTCTTCTGTTTTACCTATCTCGTTTTAACTATAACACTTTTGGATTCAACGACTCCATTTTCCACATTTTTGAACATATCGATTTAAAAATTGGTACAGAAGTTACAAACACAATTGGTTTTTGCTATACTTATTTTTAAAACTATATTTAAAAAAATTACTGATCTGCAGCTGATCAACTTAAGCGTTTTGATGAAAAATCTAAAAAGGCCTAAAATTAAACTTTTTTAAGTTACTTGTGCTTTTAAAAGTAAATAATAAAAAAGGTTTATACTCCTTGATCTTGTTTAAATCTATATGTTCAACTTGTACTACAAATTTTATGTTGATATTCCAAAAATTGACGAAACTGGAGCCGATTGAAATTAGTTCGTAGGTCCGGTGCTCCTAAAATCGAGAAACCCGTTGATAAGTCAAGTGGCTCTAGATCGGATCATTTTCAAGATAACATGCTGAGACTCGGCATAAATGTTTAAAATATATATTTTAACTCCTATGTCAAGTTGCAATTCGATATATTAAAATTCAGCCAATTTAGAATGAGCCAACGCTTCATATATGAATGAGATTTCAACTTTTAGTGATTTCCCCTGCTGCAAAATACATACCTGCATTATCGAATTTTTCCAGACAAACGATTGCTCGGAGGAAAGAAGTACATATATGACCTTTTTTATTGAAAAATACCTCCCCTACACGGTGGTATTTTTTATTTTTCTCTATCTTCATCCCAGCTCGAAATATTAAGGATAATCGAAAAAAATTATAATCGATTTTTGTTTAGACTTTGGGAAATCGATAGACTGGTAAACTTTTTTTATGTTAATCTACATACTTAAATGTACTTATAAAAAAAATCTGCCGTATTGTAAATTACTGGAACTTTTGGTCTAAAATTACCCCTACCGACTGGCCTA
Source organism: Philaenus spumarius (assembly GCA_018207615.1). Classification (NCBI taxonomy): domain Eukaryota; kingdom Metazoa; phylum Arthropoda; class Insecta; order Hemiptera; family Aphrophoridae; genus Philaenus; species Philaenus spumarius. Next base: position 155,699 of record JAGFPH010002195.1, read on the forward strand.
CAAATTGTTGTGACATTCTCCACAGACCACGAGTATGCTTTTGTTCAAATGAGTTAATACACTTTTTAATAACCTAAAACGAATGTCAAGCATCACCTATTTGTGTTTATTTCTGTGTTTAACGTTTTTGAAGTCGTTCCATATGCATATATATGACGTTCAGTCTAATTCAAGAAACATAGTAAGTTTATTGTTAGATTTTGAAGCAAAGTTAATAAAACAAAGTGTTTTAACCAAAGTTGCACTACCAATAAAAATTAAGACAGAAATACAAAGGCGGAAAATCAGAATTCCCGGGAATTGTTACGTTAGAAAGATTCCTCAGGACTTTGCATCTTTGCAATCCCACAATTGAGGTGTGAGGCAGGGGGCAGAAAGATTCCCGAGACCTTAACGTCTTCACGTTCAAAAACATCAAAGTTACAGACCAAGCACAGCATATGAGCGGCAGACCTTCTTACATACTGATACCAATAAATCAGATCTTTAAAATATACTAGTACTTCAAAATTAACAGTTAAATAACAAAATAACACTGCCACAAATATGCGACATCCATCTATTTTAATTGGCGTCACGCATTTACATCAGCATTCAGTGGATAAAACCGGCCGTCTCATACATGCGACGCTAACCTATGCGTATGGAAAAATATTAGTATGGTAGTAGGGAATGTGTTAAATGGTATTTCACAATGTGTAGATCAATATAATTGTTGTCACGGTCTGACAAGAATGTCAATAGTTTGGTGATATCAGAGCAGCTGCGAGTGGATTAGTTCTTGACATTTTTAATCACTTTTCTTAATTTAATTTCTCCTTAATTATGTTGTCAATAATGATAGGCTATTTCAGCAATATTTTGTAACACCATTGATGTGTAATCCAAAGAGAACTAATAACATCCGGTATAACATTGCAATTTTATACATTTACAGACAGTAGTGGCTTGATATTCACTAAACGATGATACCAGCCTTGCTTAGCTTGCTCAAGTGACACTTTTAAGGACTACGGTTTTGTCTGAAAGACCCTTTTAATTACACCTTCTGGTTTGTAATTTTAAAGAATTTTCTGCAATTCTAATTCCAGATATCACACATTTCGTCATCTACACTGCCCATTGGCCGATCCAGGGGGGGCTGTGTGGGCTGCAGCCCCCCCCTTTGGGTTATACTTTTGTTTTGTTTATTGAGTAGTCTCAGACAAAATAACTTGTATCGAATATTTCACCCACTAAATATTAACCAATGTAAATAAAACAAAACCATTGGAAAGGAAATGTTTTAAACTTTAATTTTTGTATTTAAAAATGTCTTCCAAAATGTATATTAACATTGTAATCATCGTTATAATATTGTAGTCTAAATCAACTGATGCCGCGCGAGAAAGCACAAGCAAATGACTCAAACTCGTCACTTTTTAAAGGCACATAACCATTAAACAGACTTGTTTTGAGAAGAAGATAAGGACACTTATGGGTTCGTCAAGATTTTAACTTTCTACCACGATCTTCCAATCATTCATCACATTTATAGTTTCTTAGATATGAAGTTTTCTGTAAACCCTTGCAATTCAGTTTTTAACCAATGAGAAAGCACATTTTTCAATCGATGTATCTATTACAAATCGATATATTTGTATAATGATTTTTATATCTATTTGAAGTTCAATTTCTATATTTTCATTTGGTATAAGGAAAACCTAGTTTAGTGTTGCGAGGCTATTCGGGTATTTCCGTGAAATATGTACATTTTCAAAGCCTTGGCATTTTTAAGCCGTTACAATTTCCCGTCTGGCTGGATATATATAATTTAGGTTTGTCAGATTTTTTATTTAGTTGTTCTAATAAGGCTATTTAAAATTTTCAAGTATACAGTTCAATTTTATGATTTATTCTCTACAATTTGTTACAATGAAATTGAAATTCCATTTTGGGAAAAGCATATAATCCTTAATTTCTTTTAAAAATGGATGCTGATGAAATAATCTTAAAAGACATTTTCAAGCACTGTATTCCAAAAAAATATTCTATTACACTGCGATTAGGACTCATAGCGAATAGAATGCAGTTCATGCTGTTAACACGTCCAAAAATCCCATAAACAAACTCTGCTTAAAACCGCCTACATATAAATTTGCTCATATTGGATCAATTGGGCAAACCTTTTCTTGTTACTTTTATTGGAACAAACCTTGTTAAGAAGCAGAAATTAGTTTTTCTATTTGTAGTGTCTATGTTAAATTGTGATCAATATTTACACAAAAAACTTTACTGTATTTTTAACACCCACAAGACAGCTGTCAAACAATATGTCTCAGTCAAATTGATTTCTATTTATTTTTTGTTTACTGAAATTTCAATTTTTGTTTTGTTTTTGAGTAGTTTAATCTTAATACATTAACATCAAATCAATTTTTTAGTTCTGATCAACAATTTTGTGATTGATAGTTTTAGATCAAAATTATTATTTCATCTAAGAATTATCGAGGTGCATCTGCATACCTTTGCATAATTAATATTTATTGGTGAATCATACATGAATAACAAATGACCCAACATTAACCCTTGTGGTCCTCCAGTCTGATATGTACCTGTTATCCCTTTTGTTTATTATAATTCTTTGTTGCCTATTTGTTATGTATGATTTAAACCAGTTAGAGTAATCTCTTGCAAACAGTTTTACTTCGAGAGTTTGACGTTGTCTACATGTTAGAATGTCACGTCTCAGAGGCGCCTGTTGCCATAGCAACCAAGTGACAGCAAAACAAAGTAATTGTTGTTGTGTCTCCTCTAATTTACTTAAGTGTTGTGTTTCAACAAGTGTTTGTTTACCGACTTGGAATGTACGTCAGCAATGTGGGCAGGAGTGGAGATGTGGGTGGTTGAAGAAGTTTACCTTTTCATTGACTTAAATATTCGTGTTCATTACCAAATAAATTACCACCCTGTTACATTTCAATATATTAGTATATATAAAACTCATGTTTTCTACCTATCTGTTTTTATAGCTTGGAGGCCACTGAATCAATTTGTATTCAGTTTCCTATAAGTTGAAAGTGTTTTAAAGCTACGATTAACCAATATTATCGGCTCAATACTAAAGTTTGATCAATATAATACATCTGCTTCATTTCATGTTGGCTTCTTTTTTATTACTTTTGTCACAAAATTCTTAAAAACCTTTTCCCCAGGTCCACAGGAAATTTGGACCTTGAATCTGAACCTTTGGAAGCAGACAAATCAATCATCATCAAAAATCCATTCGGTAAATAATACTATAGAATTTCTTTATATTGAATTACTTAGTTTTGTCCTAATTCTACCTTGGGATGTGGAGGAAAGAATTTATTAATAATTAATAACATGTGATAGGATTAGAAAGAATCTATTTCACAAGTAAAAAAGCCTAAACCATTTAGTGGTAATTTATATACACTAGAAATAAGTGAATAAAGAACTAATATTAGATAAATAAACACAAAAGTATGTTCTCTACATATTTTACAAGTCGAAATAGTTTGCAAAAAGCCGCTATAAAGAAGCATCGAACAATCTTGTCTTATGCACATGATATGGCAAAACTCAAGAACCTGTACATGACGTATAAATGTTAATCAACGCATCAATCTTTGTATCGAAAAATATTTTTTTCTTTCCTTTTTAAAGAATTTATTAACAAAAATTGAAAACCACAAAAGCCTTTTGGAAAAGTAGCTTTACGTGTATTAACCTGTTAAGAAGTAGCTGAAAGTGATCCCAAAAGAGTACTAACTCCCGTTTGATCCCTAAAGAGTAACGACGGTTTTAACCGTTCCCAATAGGCTTGTTCTAATAATCAATATTACGGTTGTTTACGTTCTCTAATAGTGTTCTTATGTACTATTTCGACTGTGGAACACTCAAAGTAATAAACCTCTTTAGACAAATATTGGAAACACATGCTGCGTTGAAAGAGGCCACAGTTATCCCGCGTCCAGTAGGTGGAGCCCAGCACCGCTATGCTTGTCAGGCCGCCATTTTCCGCATACTCTACCAGCAAGAGAAAATGACCGAAGAAAACTAAAACTTTGCTTTGTGTGCTCAAATACAAACGAAGTGAGCTTAAAAGAAAAGAACCTGAGTGTACAAAATGTGAAGTAGCAATTTGCGCGCATACCCGTGTTTTGAAAATTATCACACTATACACAAATTCTAAAAAAAAACATGTTTAGTTTTTCGCATAGATGGTAAAAATAACGCATTATTTTGGTATTTTATAACGTTTAAATACATTGTGAAAAGATAAAACTAAAAAGTGTTCTTTACTCCTTGGTATAAACTTAATGATAATTTTGCTTACTCTTATAGACCCTATTAAGGTTGACGGTTAAAGCCGTCAGTACTCCTCAACAGGTGAAAGCATCTTTTAAACTGAATCTCAATATTGAACTGTACTATAAAGATATTAGTAAAAAATTTATAAATCTAACTAACCTGGACCCACAGCTAAGCCTGGACCACCTGGTACTCCAGATATTGCTGATTGGGATAAGGACTATGTAGACCTTAAGTGGTTCAAACGATGGTGGAGCACCGATTATGGGATATGTTACTGAAAAACGCGAGAAAGGAAATCCAAAATGGACCAAGGCAGCTGAAATCAAGACTCCTGACTGCAAGGGAAGAGCTGACAATTTGGACGAAGGAGTCACTTACAAGTTCCGAGTTAGAGCTGTCAACGTAGCCGGACCTGGAGACCCGAACAAAGCCAGTAAAACTATTATTATCAAGCCGAGGAAATGTGAGTTTTCCACAGGTTTCTTTTCCAAAAGCTTTGTAACCCACAAACGTTGTGCATAAAATATTTTTAAATTAAAAATATTATCTCTTAATAAGAAACAAACATTTTATGTTTTTCTAAACATTTTTGGTCTTATATTTTTTGAATAAGTTGATAGAAATAGGGTAAAATGGACAAAGGTAAATTTTAATGAAAATATCCACATTTTTCCCCCTATTAATTTGGGTCTCAAATAAAATGGAAAAATAATACATATGTAACAATTCGAAATATATCATAAAACTTAAAAGCATAAATATCGAGAGTTCTATTAAAATAACTAGAGAGAGAAAGAATGATCTCAGGAATTTCATTCATTAGACTTGTGTAGCCTAACAACATCTAGCAGGAAATATGTGAACTCCTAGAGAAAGATGTAAAATGTTAACTAATCCGATTTCAAAACTAAAAGGAACCAATTAAAATTATTTTTAATTTTAGGTGGTTTAGCCTCCGGAATGAGATTTATTAATATTTAATGACGTACCTTTATTGAAAAGACGTCAACTTCTATTCCTTTT